>JADBJO010017954.1:0-22500 GCA_016801955.1 Conus betulinus | reverse complement strand
ATGTCCAAGGAATGCAGTTTCTACTACCATACGTAAATGGGAGCCTGAAGTTTGATTACTGGTTGCGATACCCAAGGTCTCCCGTCTTAATTTTCTTTTGTCACATTACGATAGTAACATTTTGGTTCTGACCTTGAATTTCTCTGTGGATGATAATAGTATACCCAAAATAACCATTTCTGTGGAGAATAAGAGACAGATGATGCCTCTGTCGTTTCTACAGCTTTTTTTCTGATCTCATTATAAGCCTTCAAGTTTCTTGCCTCCCCGTAATCACACTTCCTGCTCTCTGTAGATCCGTTCTCGTATTGCTAAGTGTTTCGAAAAAAAAAAAAAAAAAAAAAAAACACACCTCGGAGCCGAAAGGTACACTACACTTCTTCTTGCATTTGTCTCTTTTCAGCGGGTTTTAAGCGAAATATTTACGAAGTTTATGCCAACACAAATCTCAGTATTCTGCAAGTTTATAGTTTTTCGTTGATAGTTGTCATTTTGCCCACAGTAATTTCACAACGTTTATGTTTAGTGCTGAATTTGTGATAACTTTGAGAATCCGCCATCTTCAACCGATCCGCGCCAACTTAAGATCGGCTAGTCTTTGGGCTCAGTTGTTCCTATGTTAGCCGTTACTTTAAAATCTGTATCGTCGTTTCTTCTTTAATTGCTAAAACACACAAACAAACAGTACAAAGTGAAATCCCCGTTGGCGTAATCTTTAATTTCTGTGCTAAGAACCTGCTAAGATGATAGTAATGAATTATAATAATAATTACAGTAAAACTAATAATGAAATACAACGCTACTTTACTGATGGAAGATTGTTTCAGGAGTGAAATAGCATATGTTAATCCGGTTGTTGTTATACCACTACTCACTCTCGTTGGTCTGAAAAATATACATTGCATATGATGCTCTGTGTGTGTGTGTGTGTGTGTGTGTGTGTGTGTGTGTGTGTGTGTGTGTGTGTGTGGTCTATCTCCGATGCTGAAGTTAAGATTTAAAGTTAAAATCTGTCCATGTTTCCTCTTCACACACACACACACACACACACACACACACACACACACACACACACACACGCCGAGCCCATGAACAAAAACATATTTTACATACAGACGTACGCAGACTCAAACCCATGCTTGCGTGCTCACAAGCAATTCCCTCACACACACACACACACACACACACACACACACACACACACACACACACACACACACACAACTACACAAATACACATAAATGCGAGTGCAAGAATACTCACATGCAGAGATACACGCATACGTTTTACTACACGTACACATATACGCATTTGTGTACGCGCCCGACAGAGAGAGAGAGAGAGAGAGAGAGAGAGAGAGAGAGAGAGAGAGAGAGAGGAACATGCTCTAACAAACACGCACGCACACACACACACACACACACACACACACACACACACACACACACACACTTTTTGCTACTTCTGTTTTCACTTCCAGCGCGCGTGCGTGTATATGTTAATGTGTGTGTGTGTGTGTGTGTGTGTGTGTGTGTGTGTGTGTGTGTGTGTGTGTGAGTGCGTGCGCGCGCGCGCGCGTTCATGTTTGCGTGTGTGTTCCTAAATCTATCCTACACACACACACACACACACACACACACACACACGCACGCACGCACGCACGCACACTCGCACGCACGCACGCACGAACGCATGCACGCACGCACGCACGCACACACACACACACACACACACACACACACACACACGCAAGCACGCACACACACACACACACACACACACACACACACACACACACACACGCGCGCGCGCGCGCGCGCGCGCGCGCGCGCGCGCATACACACACACACACACACACACACACACACACACACACACACACATACATATATTGTATTATTCTTGTTGATAAAAAAAAAAAAAGTTTCTTATAAGCTTCATTTAAAACAGATTGATTTTGAAGACAAGTGAAAACTTGAAATGCCGTACAATGGTACAAAGCCATCTGCAATTAAAAGCAGGCGTAAAATCGTTAAGACCAATAGCACCTGAATGTCATGCATGCTGTTTCCATCCATACACGTTGCACTTTATTTCCAAACAAACAAACAAAAAAAGCATGAAAGCAGTTCAGGGCCGAGTATGCAGTCCTGTCTCTGAGCCAATAAGACAATCTTGAATAAAACTTTTAGACAGTTATTCGTTCTTCTGCAGGGAAGTGCAAAATTAGAAACAGACATCAAAGACTTCAGAGATTTGACTTGTATGTCATTCTTCAACAGAATGTCAAACAGGAGTTCATGTTGTACGCAACAAAATGCTTTCTTGTAAACGTACATTGCAAACATAAAGTTTATCGTCTTTTTCGTTGTTGTTCGTTTCTTTGTTCTGGACAGCAATTGCGCTTAAACAGAAAAATAAGATTACAGTAGACTGTGCTTTTTCTAAATGAAGCTTTAGACGCAATCAGCTGGCTTGCCATATGTTTTCTAGCCAATCATATTATGTTTTTGTTCAAACCCGTTGCGTAATAGTTTTCTCATCGAGCTTTGTAACGAAAGTGCTCTATAGCTGTGCGTCTGTGCTGAATCGTGTATCTTTTTTAAAAGATAGCATTCTAACAGTTTTAGTCCTGTCTTCAGGAACTAGGTAATCAGAATCATGGAAGTCATGGACGCAATAGAGAAATCTCCACGTCTTTGTAACATTTCTTGCACTATTTTATTAATTCCAAATCATTTCTTTTCTCTTTACATTTGCTTACACCTTCCAGAACTTTGCTGTCATTGAAATGTGTTCGCATATACTCATAAATCAAATTTAATTTGTCGAAGCCGAAATCGTTTCTTTTAATTTGTGAAAATTTGAACATGGCTGGCTTTTTTTTCAAAACGATTAGACCACTTTTCTTTGAGATTTCGGAACAAATAGGCTTACGTATCTCTTTTTCTTTTCCTGTCTAAAATCTCTCCAAAACTATTTGTTATCATTGCTGAAGGAAACGGCCCGTCTTGCTTTCCCACGCAGAACGGTACGCATTTACTGATTAGTTAGTGCTTTGTTCCCTTTTTGATCCAGGAACGAAATGTCTCCACTTTAAAGGTTGCTGTATGTGTCAAGATGCTGCTGATGAATGTCTTGCTTTTTTTCTTGCATTGTCTACATTTGCTGTCGAATCAGTAAGGGTTTCTGACATCACCACTGAACATAGATATGATATTTTATACAGTCGTGTAATCTACTATTGCTGCTTAGTTTATGGTGTCAGTAGAGTTTGAGCTGTACCTGAGTCCGTACCTGTACCTGAGTTTTAAACTTCTCTCATATACACTCATCTCCGAACATTCTTCGATACAAGTGTAAAGGTCATGCTGCGATTAAATCACCGCAAGCATGCGTGTACTTATCCAGGAAGTAGAAGCTTGCACACAATTTAACCGGGATAAATTACTTGAACGTGTATATGAAGTCCCACTCAGTCCACTTACAATGTTCACCACATCCCATCTTATGTCATGTGAGAGTTTGCCTGTGCATGGTGTTTAATTAAAGTCAATTTGTTGTGTTTCGTGATCTGAAGAGTGGAATTAACTCTTACGTTTCCGTCCATCATTGGAGAACGTTCCAGTCATGTATCCTGATGTAATCGGAAGCCGCATTTACTTTACCCAGTAAAAACTTCCACGTTCGAGGCGGATTTTCTAGTCGAATTCTGCCAAATGTTTGTGCACAAACATCATCACTCCACCTGATTTTTGGCATTGCTGTAACAGCTGGGTAAGTTTGGAGACACGCGCTTCGTAGCCACTAAATGCGTGTATGGAATGGTGTCTAAACAAAGTGACGTTCAAGGAAAAAGCGTCGAAAGATAGCACTGTGGAAAATAACAGTGGCCAGCTTCTGCATTTGTCTGTCACATTTCCATTATCATCAAAGCATCTCACTGTACCCAAATTTTCAGCAAAGTCGCCACCCCAACATTGCTACACCCGTCTCCCAACAAAAAAGAAGCTTTAGTTGTCAACTTGCCTAAGGTGCACAATGAATTATAAATAAACAAAAAAAAAAACCCTGACCACTAGTGAGTGACGTGCATAGTTAATATGATGCCAGTACACTGCTGTCTCAAACGTCGTCCGTATCAGTAATGCCCAAGGCTTATCAATCCATTCACATGTTTAGTTAAAATGATTTAAGACGCACAAAACGCCGAATCACAAACAAAAACACAAATTCACAGCTTTGGTAAACGTACGCCTGCTGATAAGTAACTAACACTTTCCTTAACCGTTGTTACCTCAGTACTTCTTGCTTGAATGCCTTAACTCCTGCTGACCGTAAGCATGAAGAGCTAAGTGGTCCATACACCCGTCCCGGAGTCCAGAGAGAAGTCAGATGGCACACAGCTCGTACATCTGCTTGTACAGCGGCCCGCTCAGCAGTCCATCCACCAGCTCATTCACTGAAACACCAGAACTTGCATCTTTCGGTCTGGTCTTGGCTGACTCGACCAGAACAGAACTGGATTGTACACAGACTGTAACGTCCTTAAACTTGAATCGATATCTTCGGGTTTTTTTTTTTTTTTTTTTTTTTTTTTTTATAGTGAATCATGCTTTATTTCAAAATAAAATCACAAATTAACATAACGACTACAAAACGATAAGACGTTAATGACAAGCTCATCATTATCATGATCATCATCATAATGATCCTAGTCATGATTCGTTTTAATTTTCTTGTATCATTATTTTGTTGTTTTTTTCAAAAGGCTGCAGTTCGCTCAGAAGCAGAAATTACTTCTGATTTTTTAAGAATAATTATGCTTCATACTTTACGCAGTTTTGAGTGAATTTTGAACATTCATGAAAATGACGGAACAGAATTTGTGACCGGTGTGTCAACATTCGGGTCCACTGAGAGCCCCATACTTTGATCTGAACCTGAAGTCGTCGAAGACAATGAAGTCTAGAATACCTAAGGTTAGAGTCAGGGCTAGAAAGTCCCAAACGGTGGTTTCCACTAGGCTGTGCCAGTGATACCTCCGTGACAATATATGTGTGCCCCACAGAGATCATTTCATTGATGGTCACAGGGGAAACACAACATCGCCTTTCCTGCGCAATACGGATGTATAGAAAGCTACTGGTCTAAAAGGAAAAAAAAGCAATGTAACTTGGAATTATTTTCTGAATACTTTACACACACACACACACACACACACACACAGAGAGAGAGAGAGAGAGAGAGAGAGAGAGAGAGAGAGAGTCACAAACAAAAGACGTCATTCGTACTCCGACGAAATTTATAATCGAAACATATCATTTCACTTTTAAAAATGCATGAGAACTCATATGGTATGTTTTACGTGGCCATGATCTGTCCATTCAAATTATTATGATTCTTATATATATACAAACAAATTGTTTCAGCGCCTATCAGTCAAGGGTGTATGAATTTGAAGAAACAAAAAACAACGGTTTAACTATTTTCTGTATGGAGGGCTGCAAGTTGCATTCCACTCCGCATTTTAGCTTACATTCTGTGCCCCTGGTTTGTTTGTGTTCTGGCACTTTGTATTTTATTATATTAGTACCACCCACAACAACCAGGAGGGCATATTTGTATGTAGTGTAGCTGATGCAAGTGGAGACTGGACATCTGATCGGGCGCCGCAGGGTGAGCATTGCAGATCTGTATTTCGAACAACTAACTCCGGTTCTTTTTTATATTTCAGTGGCTTGAACTGCACGATTCGCTCAACGTAAACTAATATAGCTCACTAGGCTAACTTCATTGTCCCTTTCTATTCCAGATTGGGGAGCTGGACAACAAACCTGATCAATAGTAGTGATCGTTTGTTGGTCTTGTGTTGTCAGTCTGTAGTTAAGTGCAGAACAGATAAGTAAATTTTTTTGGTACGAATTGTAAATGTAGTAGTAGAATAGTGAAAATGTACACGGGGCGGACAAGATATTAAATTAGAAGGGGGGGAAGAAACTTGCTCAGCAAATTGAACTGGAACTTATGAGTCTGTGTATCTGTTTTTCTTTCAGGCGTTATTTTCCTTCTACACATTCTCCAAGGTGCTACGTCTTCTATGTTCATATTTCTACATTGACTGTTTCCCCATCAACTTAGTCTTCTTTATCTGCGACCTCTTCATTTACCGTCGCACGACGTATTCTTGGACTTCGTTGTTCATCTGCTTGAAAAGAAGAAAAAAAGAAATCAATAACCAGTGGACAGAAATATTATTGGAGAAATTTTTATCGTAAAAATATTCGACGTGTGTTATTTTGTTCTTTGTGCATCAAAACGAAGATGTGCTTCATCTCACCAAAGCAAGGATTTTCGATGCTGCATTGATCGCTCCTGAAGAGTATTCATTGTGAAGAGCTGCGTTTATTTTTTTTTTTCAATGCTGTGTTATGAGTTGCATACACGGACGGTACAGTGCAACATTCTTCAGGGAGCACTGTGTTATCCTTCGCCATCTCATCGGTCGCCATCAATTTAGGGAACTGTTGTCGAGGGTGTGGACAGCTGTTTTCCGTGGAGACTGAGCTGTAATCATCTGGAGATCTCCGCCATTTTCGATAAGTAGATTTATGTTTGTCTTGTCCTGTGACCCCGTTAGTTTGTATACCATCACGTGTTGTTAATAAACGTTTGTTGAATTGTAAAAGTTTCGTCTGCCTTTTGGTGGTGGATGGGATATATAGCTGGTGGGTGAAAGCGCTGGAGTCAAGAGTTCAATTTAACATTTAAGAAGTCACATATATGTTACCCTAGACAACTCCTCTCCTTTAGAGGTATGTGACATCTTTTGGGGGCTCGTCCGGGATCTACCAGCATTCACACACCACTATATGTGCATTCGCTGCCTTCTTTCTGTGGGTGGTTGGTTTGGGCCTAATATTGATCAGGCTGCTGTTCAATTCCACCAATCAAACCCTGCCTTTTGAGTATAGGTCAATTTTCGTAATGTCCATAAATATATGTAACGCAAACAGCTATCCAATAAGGTGTTGTTAGATCTAGATTATAGATCTAGTTATTTATTCTCTTAGTGTAAGCCTTACTTGTACTGAGCTGTCAGTAGTAAGCCTTGAGTAACTTGTTACCCTGCTTATTATACAGTGGAAATGAGAGTGGTATGCTCATTGTTTCACCTAGATACCCTTGTGTATCATAAACCGTTGGCGTGCTATTGCAATTATTAGTCCAAGGTGTTGACTAAGGTGGTTGCAAGTCTCATGTGAGGGAGACTGTAGATAGCATGAGGGATCTGTGTGATCCAGAAATCTCATAGGAGTTGAGACGTATTTGATGTGGAAGGGATCTGTGGAGATCCAGTGGTTTCACGAGTGGTGAAACAGAATTGAACTATCGTGGAGGATAGCCTAGTAGTTGTGTTCGTCAGCGCGAACAGTGTCGGGTGTAGCAGTACACAGAGATTAAGCTGTTGCAACAGGTAGTGATCGTGTTCATTGGAAGAACACCATCGTGTGTAGCAGTACACAGGAAGCTAGCTTGTTAGCTGTTATTACGTGGAGTATTGTGCTATTGAGATTTTCCACAAGTACCTGTGGAGGAGGCACTAGTGTCAAATAAATCTAATTTTGGCTATACTATATCTTATCTTTATTGTATTATTTTACTATTACAGTAGCTGTACTGTACACAGGCAAACTGTTTACAATGCCGAAAGATAGAAATGCAGCAAGGCGTGGCCAAAAATGTTGAATCTGTGGTGTCCGAGGATTTCCTCAGATTTAAGGCTGAAGCGGAGATGCTTGGGTTGCAAGGGCCAGCTCTCGTGGAGTACGTGGGAACTTGTAAAGAAAGAGAAAAGGAAGAGCGTGATAAGATCAGACAATATGAATTGGAGAGAGAGAAAGAGGAGAAAGAAAGAGAAAAGGAAGAGCGTGATAAGATCAGACAATATGAATTGGAGAGAGAGAAAGAGGAGAGAAGAAAGAGAGAAGGAAGAGCGTGACAAGATAAGACAGCATGAATTAGAATTAAAAAGAATTGAGTCAGGAAGAGACTTGATTCAGTCTCACTCTGATGGCATGCAGCATAACACGAATTCAGGTGCAAAAGTTAAACTACCTTATTTAGAAGATAAGGATGATGTGGAGTTGTATCTCAATCAGTTTGAGAAGATCGCAACTATCAACAATTGGCTGAAGAGGAATGGGGAACACGCATAGCTCCTTTACTGAAGGGCAGAGCAAGGGAAGCCTATGTTAACCTATCTGCTAACGATTCAGCAGACTACTACTGCATCAAGAATGCACTTCTGCATAAGTTCCAACTCAGCGCAGCGTCATACCGTAAAAAGTTCAGAACGGCAAATATTGAGGTTGGCGAAAGAGCTCAGGATTTTTGTGTGAAAACTAGTCTGTGGTTAGATCGATGGATCGAGCTTTCAGGTAAGGGACAGGAAGATCTGAAAGATCATTGTTGAGCGTTTCCTTGAGGCACTCCAGTTTGAAAAGGCTCGTTATGTCAGGGACAAAAATCCTCAAACCATGCGAGAGGCTGTTGCAGCGGCAAATTTGTTTGAAGACATCCGTGAGGCCGAACGCGCCCACCGGGAAACTGTACCACGTGCGCAAAATCACCCATCCCAACGTCGTAACTTTGGTCAGAATGGACCATCAAAATTTTCGGGCGGTAATCGAAATTTTAGGCCAAATAAACAATCATCCAACCAAGGCGGAAGTAATGTGACAAACACTGGTTGGACTGACAATGCACAACCACATGGCAAACAAGATTTCCAACGCAGAAATTACAGACCAACATGCTATGTCTGTGGTGGAAATCACATTGCAAGATATTGTCCAAAACATAACACGCAGATGAATCAGAATAATTCTGCAACAGTTGTCGCTCCTGAAGAGAGTGAATCCCAGCAGGTCAATGTTGTCAGTACGTTGTGTGATAATTGCAGAAAGATTGATTTTCAACCTCAATGTGATGCAACTGTAGAAGGCAAGACTCGTGCCCAAGAAATGTTATACTAAGAAGACACAGAGCATCACGTTAGCCAGTTCTGACGTGAAAAAAGGTAATGCCCATAGCGATCGTACACATGGACTGCCCATACTTCTCAGGCAATGTAGAAGCAGTAGTCATGGACCAGCCAGTGCTTTCTGTACTGATCGGAAACACTGTGACAATGGAAGATGGACAAAAGAAGAAAGTGCCCGTGTTTGCCGAGGCCATGACAATTACGTCAGCGATCACAGCAAAGACTGACGCGAAGACTGATATGACCCCTCTGAAACTGAAAGAGACATCTCTTGGTGACATTACTCCTAGAGATCTACGTCATGAAAAAGAGGCAGATGAGACATTGAAAAGATATTTTGAACTTGCTCGTAACCCGAAACATGATACGAGACAAGATAAGGCAAAATTCACCATGGATGATGGCATATTATACAGATCTATTTCTCTCCATGGAAGAGTACGAACAAGTGATGGTTCCAAAAACGTCTCAGACCAGAAATTTTGCGTGTGGCACATGACATGCCAATGTCAGGACATTTAGGCATAAAAAGGACCAGAGATAGAATCACTTCGGATTTCTTTTGGCCAGGTATCTATGCAGACATTTGTAGATATTGCCAGTCATGCGACGTATGTCAGAGATGCGTGCATAAGGGATCAATGAAAAAGGCACCATTGATGAAAATGCCATTGATGGAGACACCGTTTGAAAGAGTTGCCATCGACCTGATTGGACCGATACATCCAACATCCAACCAAGGAACAAATACATACTGACTGTAGTTGACTATGCGACGAGATATCCAGAGGCTATCCCACTTCCATCAAATGATACAATCACGGTAGCGGAAGCATTATGGGAAATTTGGTCGAGAGTAGGGATTCCAAAACAAATTCTCACTGACCGTGGAACTCAATTTGTGTCCGGAACAATGCAGGAAGTCAACCGGTTGTTGAACATTAGAGGTACTACCACAACCCCATATCATGCACAAACCAATGGGCTTGTAGAACGTTTTAACGGCACATTGAAATTAATGCTCAAAAAGTTAGTCGGTGAACAACCCCGTGAATGGGACAGATTCTTGCCAGCTTTGTTGTTCGCTTATCGTGAACCCCTCAGGAATCGATGTTTTCACCCTTCGAATTACTCTATGGTAGGGAGGTTCACGGACCGTTGAAAGTGTTGAAACAATGTTGGACTGACGAAAAGACAAACAGTCAGACAAGAACCACTGCTGAATATATAACAGACCTTCGAAACAGACTCGAAGAGACATGCAGACTAGCTAGAGAGAATCTAAGCAAAGCCAGTGACAGATACCAACGGAACTTTGACAGACACACAAAGAGTAGAGATCTAAAAGTAGGATCAAAGGTACTTGTTCTTCTACCGACGAACCACAACAAACTGCAACTGACGTGGAAGGGACCCTACACTGTCACAGAAAGACTAAACAGAGTGGACTATAGAATCATGATTGACGGAAGACAGAAGTTGCTCCATGTCAATCTGTTGAAAAGAGTATGTTGAAAGGCCAGAACAAGATCCACCACACATCGCTGTCGTCATTTAACGACAATGATGATGTAGCTGATGATCAATATGATCCAAGTCACATACCCCCTCATTCCGTTGAGGCAGACTCAGTATCATACCGATGTGAACATAGATCCTGCACTCACTGCAGAAAAGAGATCAGCAATTGAAAAGCTGACTACTAACTACAAGCAGGTATTCACAGATTTGCCAGGTGAGACAAACCTAGGAGAATGTGCGTTGAATCTAACGAACTCACAACCTGTCAGGTTAAAACAATACCCACTGGCCCATTCACAGATTGAAACCGTTAAGAAAGAGGTGAATCAAATGTTGGAAATGGGAGTAATTGAACCCACGACGTCACCGTACAATGCACCAATTGTGCTGGTGAAGAAAAAGGAAGGGGATGTTCGTTTCTGTATAGACTATAGGAAACTCAACAAGGTGACTCAATTTGACGCAGAACCGTTACCAAACATTGACCAGATGTTTAGCAAGACCAGGCAAGGAAAATGTCGGAGCAGACTATCTCAGTCGCTCTGAAGTTGAGTAAATCGTAACACATGTACTGCTGTATGTCGTCAGATGTTTTGATCTGGAGATTATCATGACGTGTATTAACATGCTTTGTTGACTCTTGGGGAAAGATGTGCACAACATGTTATATTGCTGTTTATATGCTGTGGAACGTAATGAGGTCGAAAGTCTATTTGACTATTTGAGATATTGATGCTGTGCTCATAGAAGATGTGTTGAAGCATGAGATGAGCTGGTGCTTTGAAATGTGTAATGAATATGTTCGATCGACAGAACATTGAGATGGTTGATGGACTACGGTCATTGTTGATATTGTGATTGTAGGATATTGATTGCTGTCTAAGTGGGGAAAGTAGGTTATGGAAATATTACGTAATGTATTGACATGAAACTTTTGTGGAAGCGAGATGCTTCTGATTATTTTTGGTTGTGTTTCTATATACCATGTTGAATTATTATTACTTTCATGTGAAGTTATGCATGGCGTAGCATGTATAAATAGATCCTGGGTTAATGATCTATAATGCGCAAACCATCATTGGGAACTTCTTCTGGTAAATGAAAGTGTAGCATTTTATTGGAGCTGACAAAGCTGAACTTTATGTTATCATCGTCTGTATACGAAACTCGCTTTGTTTGTTTACAAAATTCTTAAAATTTTGTCTTCAGATGGGGGGTGATGTCACAAACAAAAGACGTCATTCGTACTCGGACGAAATTTATAATCTATTTTGACGCACTGCGGATGTGCCGAAATAGTGCATAGCGCCGGAGTATTGAAACATATCATTTCACTTTTAAAATGCATGAGAAACTCATATGGTATGTTTTACGTGGCCATGATCTGTCCATTCAAATTATTATGATTCTTATATATATATACAAACAAATTGTTTCAGCGCCGTATCAGTCAAGGGTGTATGAATTTGAAGAAACAAAAAACAACGGTTTAACTATTTTCTGTATGGAGGCTGCAAGTTGCATTCCACTCCGCATTTTAGCTTACATTCTGTGCCCCTGGTTTGTTTGTGTTCTGGCACTTTGTATTTTATTATATTAGTACCACCCACAACAACCAGGAGGGCATATTTGTATGTAGTGTAGCTGATGCAAGTGGAGACTGGACATCTGATCGGGCGCCGCAGGGTGAGCATTGCAGATCTGTATTTCGAACAACTAACTCCGGTTTCTTTTATATTTCAGTGGCTTGAACTGCACGATTCGCTCAACGTAAATTAATATAGCTCACTAACTTCATTGTCCCTTTCTATTCCAGATTGGGGAGCTGGACAACAACCTGATCAATATTAGTGATCGTTTGTTGGTCTTGTGTTGTCAGTCTGTAGTTAAGTGCAGAACAGATAAGTAAAATTTTTTGGTACGAATTGTAAATGTAGTAGTAGAATAGTGAAAATGTACACGGGGCGGACAGATATTAAATTAGAAGGGGGGAAGAAACTTGCTCAGCAAATTGAACTGGAACTTATGAGTCTGTGTATCTGTTTTTCTTTCAGGCGTTATTTTCCTTCTACATTCTCCAAGGTGCTACGTCTTCTATGTTCATATTTCTACATTGACTGTTTCCCCATCAACTTAGTCTTCTTTATCTGCGACCTCTTCATTTACCGTCGCACGACGTATTCTTGGACTTCGTTGTTCATCTGCTTGAAAAGAAGAAAAAAAGAATCAATAACCAGTGGACAGAAATATTATTGGAGAAATTTTATCGTAAAAATATTCGACGTGTGTTATTTTGTTCTTTGTGCATCAAAACGACGAAGATGTGCTTCATCTCACCAAAGCAAGGATTTTCGATGCTGCATTGATCGCTCCTGAAGAGTATTCATTGTGAAGAGCTGCGTTTTTTTTTTTTTTCAAATGCTGTGTTATGAGTTGTATACACGGACGGTACAGTGCAACATTCTTCAGGGAGCACTGTGTTATCCTTCGCCATCTCATCGGTCGCCATCAATTTAGGGAACTGTTGTCGAGGGTGTGGACAGCTGTTTTCCGCGGAGACTGAGCTGTAATCATCTGGAGATCTCCGCCATTTTCGATAAGTAGATTTATGTTTGTCTTGTCCTGTGACCCCGTTAGTTTGTATACCATCACGTGTTGTTAATAAACGTTTGTTGAATTGTAAAGTTTCGTCTGCCTTTTGGTGGTGGATGGGATATTCACATATATGTTACCCTAGACAACTCCTCTCCTTTAGAGGTATGTGACAGAGAGAGAGAGAGAGAGAGAGAGAGAGAGAGAGAGAGAGAGAGAGAGAGAGATTTTGGTCGTTTTCTTACTGGATTAGTAACCACAGGGGAAAACATGTAAATAACACGATCTGAATCCATTACGTTCAGAAAAACATACCTAAAAGGCATCATGGCACTTTTAGTTTTTTTAATGTTATTTATAAATAAAAGCAAGGCATTGTCACACATTTCTGTTTGAATGCATCAATGTTGTTTTTTCAGACCTCATTTGTCCTGTAAACAGCGCTCTGAATGTCTGCCTATAGCGAGATCCCATAACGTAGTAGACAAAAAAAATTGAAACTACAGTTGAAATAAACGAACATTTCACCGACCAACAAACTGGTCAGATAAAAGTTTTGGTTACGTCGACCAGCATTCATTTCTGGCGAAAAGAACCAGGTGATTCTAGCTGTAGCAATGGGGAAGACACAGACAATAAACAGGATGGAAGTACCAACCAGCATCTTGGTGAGGGCCACTTCACGGGGAGAGATGGAGGAGGATGTTCCTGCTCTCCATGTCACAATCTGACGAAGCTTCACAGTGGTAACTAATGTTGTCACCAGCACGACAGTCATCACTACCCAGGCAAACCAAGACCAAACACAGAGCCATTCAAGTGATCCAAAAACTGTTGGTGGGTTTTGTAAAAGTCACCAGCAACTAATGTCTTCACAACAACACCGGACACTGGATCATATACACAGCCTATGCGGTATCGAAATGCCACTATAAAAAACAGACCAACCACCAGCACATTTAGGACAATAATGACCAGAGCCATTGTTCTGGTACGAAGAATGGCTTGAACTTTAAGTGGATTGAGGACACAGAGGCATCGCTCACTGGCAATGATAGCAGAAAGAACTTGAGAAACGTAACTAAATCCTGCTAATCCTGCAAAGTGGTTGTTCGTTAAGAAAGTCATTGCTGGTCCGAATCTTTCTTTTGTAGTGAATTGCAAGTGCAGTTGTTCACCTTGGAGACACATTGACGTAATCAAGTACATTTCATCAGCGAAAGACAAAGCAAAGAGACAAGGTTGACACGATCCTCCTTGAGACCTTGCTGATAGAACACTGCCATGTTGATGACGTTACCTGGTCCACCAATCAGAAACAGGAACCCCAGAATGTTTGTTTTAACTTTGCGCGAAATGGTTTCAACGTCCACGCTCACTATATTGTCAGGATTGTCCCATGGTAAAAACTCCATCTCACTGAAAACAACTTTGACACAGCCATCATGAAGTGAAGCATTAGATGCAGCTGTTGGCGCATGGTTGTGCAATGGTGTAGTATTATTCTGGATCACCGAATCCCGAATGTTCATCATTATTAAATGCTTCACGTCACAGATTCTGATCTGCTCCTTTCCTTAAAGTCTACGCACACATTTATTCTGGAGTTTCATCCTGTTATCAACACACACACACACACACACACACACACACACACACACACACACACACACACACACACACACACTACACACACACTCACACACACACACACACACACACACACACACACACACACACACACACACGTACGCACGCACGCATTCGGGTGCGCACGCAAGCATTCATACACGTACCTGTATGCGGATTTAGTACGTAGTTGCATGTCCTAATATTTACTTTTTCCACCATACGATAATAATAACATTGATGTTGATATTTCTGTGTTCTTTGGCATCAACATTATCATGACGACCAAAAACATATCTGGCTCAACAGAAAACTGATCTTGTCGATACATTTTTTCCTGCTAAAATTCCCTGCCCCCCCCCCCCCCCCCCCCCCCCCCCAAAAAAAAAATGTTGATATTCGAAAAATTGAAAGTGTAGGGTGTTATCCTTTATTAACCATTACACTTAGAAGTGAACTTATAATTGGTTCTCTGGAGATCTTAGTATGTGACGACGTCATTTTGTAACATATGTCCCGTTTTGTAAAGATTAACGGTTTCGATTTCTTACCACAAATAAGCATTTCTACAGAAACAAAAGCAATTCGGCATTTAAAGAAATACAGCTTGTGCAAATGAGAAATCATACATCGGAAAGACATACATTAGCTCTCTGTGGTGAAACAAAAGAGGTTTTAATAGCCTGAAATAATCAGAAAAAAATGAGTTACATCAGAAACTCAAATAACGTGTACACTTTATTTAGAACGAGAGGGGTTAGTTTACTGCCAGGGACATAGACAAGCAAAGTAGAGGAAGAGACACATACGTTTTGTCCTGTACTTTGTTTGCCTATATCCTTGGCAGTAACTAACCCCCTCTCTTTCTAAATTTTGCTTTGATTCACTTTCCTGAAATTTCATGACTTTGTCTATAATGTATCATACTACATATCACCTGAAAATTATTTTGTTTTGTGCATAAACAAAGAAAATAATTAAACAATAAATACAGTACGTCGTGGGTGTGATCACACCCATACTCTCAAAGAACAAACCTTGCGTGCTGTACGTCGTGGGTGTGAGGCCACCCATACTTACAAAGAAGAAACCGTTCGCGCCATATGTTGTGGATATAAATAGACACTAAATACAGTACGTCATGGGTGTGACTACACCCATACTCTCAAAGAACAAACTTTGCGCGCTGTACGTCGTGGGTGTGAGGCCACCCACACACTTACAATGAAAAAAAAACCGTTCGCGCCATATGTTGTGGGTGTGACGTCATGCGTGCTTGCCGCTAGAGACAGAGAGAGACGCGTGAATCACTGTGACGTCAACGTAAATTATGACGTCAACTTCACATAGTATCACTACGGAGAAAACGACGATTTTAACAAAAAAAAATAAGCTGCACACCAAAGCCTCGGCCGTTAGTTCTTGCTCTCTCCTCTCGTCAATATTATTATTTTCGTCATGTAGTTACCTATGTCATTTTAAGTTGACGTCATAATTTACGTTGACGTCACAATCACATCCCAGTTCAAGTCTGCGATAAGTTTTATTACTATCAGTTATTACATTAGACTGATTTATCTACAACAATTCCGAGTGATTTGTTTTTTTTCCTTAGAAGAGATTCACTGGGAGAACTGATTGATAATGCCTTTTTTTGTGATATTATTGTATGTCTGAAATCCATTGATCTAAATCTATTTCAGCAGTACTGATTATAGTATAAATTAGGGCGCTAGCAGCGATATGTATTTTTTTTTTTACCCAATTACATCGAAATGAAGAAAAGCCTGGAATGCCAAAATGTCGGCCATGGGAAATACGGGGACTTGTAGGAAAAAAGGAAGGAGAAAAAGTCCAGGTTGGGTGCATACAAGCACACGCAAGTAGCAAACAAGACTATCATCTTGCAGGCACAACTGATTCACAATACACTTGTAAACGCATGCAAATGGAATTGTACATGCAAGTTTGCTGAAGGAAAAGTCAAAGTTGCTTTACGAGCTGATGTGGGTTACTGTACACCCACGATGTACGGCAAGGGATTAGCTCTTACTCACAAACCATGGGTACTGTACACCCACAACGTACGGCAAAGGATTAGTTTCTATACAGAAACCATGGGTTACTGTACACCCACAACGTACGGCAAAGGATTAGTTTCTATACAGAAACCATGGGTTACTGTACACCCCACGTACGGCGAGGGATTAGTTTCTGTACAGAAACCCATGGGTTACTGTACACCCACGGCGTATGGCGAGGGATTAGTTTCTATACAGAAAACCATGGGTTACTGTACACCCACGGCGTGCGGCGAGGGGTCATTCCTCCATTGAAAGCATGGGTTTCTGCACACCCAGGAAGTAGAGCGCGCGCAAAAATTTTGGCGACGTTTGTTTCGATAGATAGATATAGATAAGGATATATATATATATATATATATATATATATATATATATATATATATGTGTGTGTGTGTGGTGTGTGTGTGTGTGTGTGTGTACTTCTGAGAAAAATTACCATCAAAGAAAATAAGACCCTCCCAAATATAGGGACATTTCTTGCACATGGGGCATAGGAACTAATACACAGAAGTAACAGGAAGTCTCTACAATGTAACATGTTACTCCATCATTTAAGGCATTAAATGTATGCTGTGGCATATTTCCAGGTACGGTCCAATTTCGTGCCAGACATGGTTTGCGGCATGAAACAGGAGTCCGCTGTTTTTTATAGTTTGTTCATTAAAAACATGGAATGCGCTAGGGACTTTATTTTGATTTACAAAAAAGATCAGTTTGAGCTTTCCTAAACGTCCTTTCATTTGTGTTAGAAAGAAAATAGTGATATTGTTATTGTCGTCGTTGTCCGTTGTCGTTGTTGTTGTTTTTTCCAATTTTGTTCTCTGTCTTTTTTTTAAAATTTTCCCCAATACCAGCAAGGTCTTGGAGTTTTGTGCGATTAGGAGGAAATTAACACTGATCAAGAAGACTGAAGCGTAAAAATGCAGTGCTAACAGCAAGAGAATCAGTGAAACAATGACACATACAGAGCTATCAGCAAGAGAGCCCGTGAAAACAATAAGAAATACAGAGATATCAGCAAGAGAATCAGTGAAACAATGACAAATACAGTGATATCGGCAAGGGAATCAGTGAAACAAGGAGAAATACTCAGAAAACCTGGATCGACCAACATTGTGCGGACATGAAAAAGCTATACAAGACAACACAAAGAAAGCTTTCAAAATAAAAACAAAGTCAGCGCCATTTAGGACCAAGATAACAACAGAACACTGCTCTGAATTCTACAATAAACAAAGCAAAGTGGATCCAAGTTTACTAATAACACAGGATTCATCAAAAGATGATGACTTTCTTATACTTCCTGAAGAAGTCATAGCTGCAAAGAAAAATCCTTAAGATGGGGAAAAGCTGCGGGTTTCAACAGCATCCTACCCTTGAAACATGGCGACACAAGAACTAATATCCTAACTGTCATCTACAACGGAATCTGGCACACCGAGAGAAACCCACGTCATGGACTCCATCGCTAATCATCACCCTTCCCGAAAAAGGAACTCTCTCTGACAATGCCAGAACTGCCGCATTATACGCTGGATCAGCCACGCCATTGACGTGATGCTCAAAGTCATTCAGAATAGACTGTAGCCGCAAAACAGATACCATGATCACTGAAGAACAGGCTGTTTTCTTCCCCAAGGCAATGAACATATTTTCCTACATACACATTGCAAAAAAAAACATTTCCAGCGCAAAAGAGTTCGTCACGTCTTCATAGATTTCAAGAAGGCATTCGACAGAGTCTGTCAAGAAGCACTATGGGCCACAGTAAAGTAACTTATCATAACACAGAGGCTCATCAGTACAACCCAACAACCTATTCCAAAGCGACTTGTGCGGTGCTACTACAGGGTGCTATTGGAGAATGGTTTCATACATCAGTTGAAGTTCGTCAAGGCTGCCTTCTATCTTCCTCACTTTTTGTGCATAGTTTCTTTGGACAGAGAAGCTAGTGCCTCAGCTCAGTGTCTGCCTGTACTTTGATTGTCCCGTGCACGTAGAATTCAGCAAAATCATTCGTTTAACTCTCCCGTGATCCAAACAAAAGTGCCTATCAATAAGAGAGAAATTCACAAGGCGTACATTTTCTGCTTAGCAATTATAATACGTCATCCCAAAGGCACGGACAGTATCACAACTCTGGAAACAAGAACAGTCTGTATGTCCTAGTTAGAGTAGTTACAAAACAAGGAGTAATCAGTCTGCATTTATAGACACAGTTTTCTGTTGGTATAAGTCTATGTTCTGTTTCAAGACCAAACCATCCCAATGAACATCTAGTGTGGTTTAATATAAGCGCTACATTTTTTTTTCCCAAATATCAGTTTCTTAGACAAATTATGGGTGGCAGAGGGGATAGGCCCAGCCTCAGTCATCACTGACGTTTGGACATATTACGATCTTGATATTTTGGTTATGACCTTGAATTCCTCTGTGGATAATAATGGTTACCCAAAATAACCATTTCTGTGGAAGAATAAGAGGCCGATGATGCCTCTGTGGTTTCTACACTTTTTTTAATGAGATTTTTAATAATCTCATTATAAGCCTCTTAGTCTCTTGCCTCCCAGTAATTACACTTTCCGCTCTCTGTAGATCCGTCCTCGTATTGTTAAGTGTTTCACAAAAAAAAAAAAAAACTCGGAGCCGAAAGGTACACTACACTTCTTGCATTTGTCTCTTTTCAGTGGGTTTTAAGCGAAATATTTTTGAGTTTTAAGTCTCTTATCAGTGGGCTTTGAAGCAAAATACTTTTGGGTTTTAAATCTCTTTTCAGTGGTTTTTTAAGCGAAATATTTTCAAAGACTATGCCAACACAAATCTTAGTATTCTATGAGTTTATACTTTTTCGTTGATAGTTATCATTTTGTTACAGTATTTCACAATGTTTATGTTTTAATGCTCTATTGGTGGTAACTTTGAGAATCCGCCATTTTTAACCGATCCGCGCCAATTTAAGATCGGCTAGTCTTTGGCTCAGTTGTTTCTATGTTAGCCGTTTCTTAAAATCTGTCTCGTGGTTTCTTCTTTAATTGCTAAAACAATCACACAAACAACACACAGTCAAATCCCCGTTGTGTAATCTTTAATGTCTTTGCTAAGAGTATGCTATATATAATAGAAAGGAATGATGATAATGATTACAGTACAACCAGTAATGGTGACACGTCACTTTAGCGCCAGCACTACAGCGCCATACCTTTCAGCGCCACCATTTCAGCGCGCGGCGTCTTTTCAGCACCGTACTTTTTAGCGCCGTACATTTCAGCACGGGGGGGATGTCAGCGCCGTACACTTTAGCGCCGGAGAGACTTCAGCGCCCGTACATCTCAGCGCCATGATGGGGGAAAAGGAGGGAATGTCGTGGAGAGAGAGAGAGAGATATCACTTCGTGAGTTACAGATCAGGTCTGAATGAGTGGTTTGAGTTATATTCAGAGAGAGACAGACAGAGAGAGAGAGAGAGGTGGTTGTGAGTGGTGTGATTTATATTCAGACGGAGTTGAGTTGAAATCGGGTTATTTTTCTGTTCATTACTCCTGACGTTCTTTGCCGTGGAAACATGGCAGAGATTGCAGAGTCCTACCCTAAGCATACGGAGAAAAAGAAAAGTTTAGCTACAATGGCTACTCCTTCCGCTTCGATAAGAACAGTACAAAAGATCCAGAATTGTCTTTTTGGCGATGTGACAATGGTACATGTAAGGCCAGACTGCACCTGAGAGATGGGGCAGTGGTGCAGGAGGTGGGGAGCACCTGTCCCACGCCCCAAACCAGCCCCAAAATCGCGGCCAATTGCAGTTAGTCGCATGAAATAGACCAGGCCCGCAATACAAGAGACAGTACGAGGCAAATACTGGCTGACACGCAGGAAGGCCATTTCAGAAACAACGATTGTGAGTCTCCCTTCCAAGATGTGTTTGGTTCGGACCATCCAGCGGCAGCGGCAAAAAGAACAACAGCACCCACGACTGCCAACCAACCTAGCAGACCTTGGCGACATCCCGCAAGATCTTAAGGTGAAAAACTTTGATGTGTGTGTCGGTCTGTCTGTCTGCCTATCTGTCTGTGTCTGTCTGTCTGTCTGTCTGTCTGTCTGTCTGTCTGTCTGTCTTCTGTCCTTCAGTCTGTCAGTCTGTCTGTCAACTTGTCTACAGAGAAAAATGGGTAAAGAATGCATAGTTTTTGGATAAATCGATCTATTAATCCTGTCTGTGTGTCTGCCTGCCTACCTGTCTGTGTGTCTGCCTGTCTGTTTGTCCGCCTTTTCTGTCTGTGTGTCTGCCTGTCTGTTGTTGTGGTGTCGTTGTCGTCGTCGATGTTGTTGTTGTTGCAGAAAGGCAAGAATGAATACATTTTATTTGTGTGTCACAGGTTCTATCTATCTGATGAACGCCGTTTTGGCATACGACTCAGGCCCCGGGGCAGCTGCTCCTTTTTGCCACAAGGAGACTGGTTTGTGTCAACAAGGAGACTGGTTTGCTGATGGCACCTTTAAGACTGCCCCTGGGATCTTCAGCCAAATCTACACAATTCATGTTCTTTACTTGGAACAGACAATTCCTGTAGCTTTTGCCCTGCTCCCAAGCAAGTCACGTGCCACGTACACCGTCTTCTCCAAGCTTTGGAGACACTCCGACCAGGACTTGCACCCACAACATTGATGACAGATTTTGAAAGTGCTGCCATCTCGGCATTCAGGGAAGCTTATCAGGGTTTAGAAGTCACCGGCTGTCATTTTCATTTGGCTCAAAACGTGTGGCGCCACATCCAGGACAGTGGTCTCTCACATGACTACATACACGACGAAAAACTTCGCAAAACTGATGCGCATGCTGCCAGACTTGGCATACCTTCCTCCCTTGCACGTTGAACAGGCCTTCGAAACTGTGTTCGATCCTGCATCTCCGGTGTATGATGCACGTGGGCAACCAATCTTCGACGATTTTGAGGACACGTATATTGGCAGACCTCGCCGTCGTGGGTCCTCGTCATCCGCCGATGTTCTCCATTGACATGTGGAACGTGCACGACCGCGTCCTCATTGATGCTGCCAAGTCCAACAACAGCTGCGAAGGGTGGCATCACGCCTTTCAGAACGTGGTCGGGGCGTGCTACCCCAATCTTTGGAGGCTGATAGAGGCCCTCAAGAAAGAACAGGCACTAGTCCAGGCGGACGTCACACGTCTACTGGAGGCCAGGCTCCAGCGCCCAAAAGGCGCAAGTACAAAGACTTACAGAAACGGATAAAGACGATCGTTACACAATACAATGACGGAGGTCGGGGGCTGCTTGAAACAATGGAAGGACTCGCCTTTGCTTTCATGTTCTAGTGTTGACGTCTTCAGAGACAAGCTATTCAGTTCCTTTAGCAACTGGACATTACGGTTTTTTGTGGAAGAACGTGGGATGATGCATTCAGGTTTTAATTCATACAACGGATGTTATATGACATATCAATAAAATCGAATTGTTAGAAAAATGAACTTAACTCTGTGTGTGTGTGTGTGTGTGTGTGTGTGTGTGTGTGTGTGTGTGTGTGTGGTTTGTATGTGTGTTTTTGTGTGTGTGTGTGTGTGTGTGTGTGTGTGTGTTGTGTGTGTGTGCTGATACGCTCTATGGAGAAAGA
>JADBJO010017953.1:17500-36416 GCA_016801955.1 Conus betulinus | reverse complement strand
CCCAATTTGTAATTTTTTCTTTTGTTTTTGCTATGCAGATAAAAGGAACCAGCACAATTATGGCATGGCAAAAATGTTATCAGCTAAAGAGTAAGCAGCAGGAAGTTCCTGATCATGAACACACTTGCTGAGATGTGTTACTGCCCCTATGTACAACAGTTTATGCTAAAACAGTGCAGTGTAATGCTGTTTTTTATTTTCAACAACTTCTACAGATCCCATTCCCCGTTTTCTTTCACTGAAAAAAATAGAGCAATGATGTCTATACTGCTCACTACATCAACATTCATTGGTGACTCTACTGTTATGTGTAGACTGCAGTATAGCGTTGTTACAAGAAGATGAATCCATACACATTCAATCTGCATTGGTAATAAAGGAACTGTGTGATGTGAATCTACACATGAACTTTAAATACAGAATATACAAAGAGGCTTTAGGGTTTCATATTTTTGTGTTACCAATAGGTTCGAATTTACTGACCATCTAAAGAGATCACCAAATGTTTTCATCCAGTTAGTATTAAAAAAAAAAAAAAAAAAAAAAAAAAAAAAAACTGACGCTCCAACTGGATATGAATCTGGTAAAACTGCACATTCCATTCTTTTATGAATCCCCAAGGCATGGAAATATTTCATGCAAACCCTAAAAAGTCATCTTTTTTACATGAGCAAAAAGAGTCGCACAAATGATAAGGAGAAAAAAGAAACCAGCAGAGGGTCAAAGTTCATCATCAGCAGACAACCAACCAGAACAAGGCTAACACCAAGACAACCAGTCTGTCACATTCTCAATGTTTGGTAAATGTGCTCAACAAAGAACATCAACATGCATATATATTCACCAATAAAAAATACTTCATACACGACCCAGAAGTTCTTCACATTCCCTGGTCAACCCACTGATGCATCCACACATGCACTGGCAAGAACTTTGCACAGACACTAAAAACTGACAAATATGTGGGAAAAAAGTTAGAATGGTGAAAAAGAAAGAAATGGTCCCAAATTGCCCAAAGGAACACACACACAAACACAGGGAGGTCCCTTATATGCCTATCCCTATAAATCAAGTGTCCCTATAAAGCCCATATCCCTACAAAGCTAGCAACCCTATAAAGTCCATAACCATATGAAGTCAGTATCCATATAGGGTTCCTATCCCTACCAAGCTAGCATCCCTATAAATCTCTGTGCCTATAAAAACAGTATCCCTGTAATGCTCCTGTCCTTACGTCACTAGGCATGCAAGGAACCCTTGTCACAAGCAACAAACACAACAAAAACAAGTACACACACATCTACACCAATTCATGAAATGACAGCTAAGCTTTTTTTTGCTCCTGATGAAAATAAAATGATAGCTAAGCAAAGCTACTGGTATCTGAAGGCAGTGAAACTAAGGCGTGCCGAGGGAAAAGAAAATCTGTGCCATGAAAAAAAAAAAACTTGCCCAAGGAAAAGAAAAATCTGTGCCAAGAAAAAAAAAAAACTTGCCCAAGGAAAAGAAAATCTGTGCCAAGAAAAAAAAACCTTGCCCAAGGAAAAGAAAATCTGTGCCATGAAAAAAAAAACCCAACCTAAGGTGTGCAAAGGGAAAAAACAAATATGTGCCAAAGGAAAACCAAGCTGTGCCAAGGAAATTCACCTTTCCTTTTGATTTTTTGTCCTTGATGACAATAAAAGTTTAAAAGAGATTGTGAACAAAACAGACACTACAGAATAAACCACTGTCCATTTTGCATGGTATGTTTACAATCTCACTACCCATTAGCCAGATCATCACTGAAAAGCTGGCAGATAAAAAAAACCCCCAAAAATTGAATCAAGAGAAATCAGTGCAAAGTCTGTCAGGAAAAAAGACAGGTAGAAAGCTCACAAAATCAGAAAAATTGCAGTAAAAAAAAAAAAAAAAAAAAACAAACAGCCAAAGAAAGTGGTGGAAAAGGGGAAATAAGGAGAACAACATTTCCAGAAGGTGACGACACAATTGAAGTATTTACTCTGAAAGACCCATCCACATTCCTGAGAGGTACGGAGGAAGGGGGTATGGGGAGATATAGAAAGAATTACAGTTACCAGCCAAACTGGTGCTGTGGTTTGTCAGTTATCAACCAGGTGGAATGGAGGTGAGGGACGTGGGGGTGTGATACGGGATGAAGGGGCTCAGTGAGAAAACACAGTGCCACCAGACAAACAGCGGTGTGGTCCGACAGTGATCAACCAGCTGGAATGGTGGGTGGCAGAAGCGGGGTAAACAGACACAGTGAGAAAATACACTGTCAACAGACCAAAAGACTGCGTGGTTTGTCACAAACCAAACTGCGACAGGAGAGTGGGACAAGACAGGCAGGGCAGTTGGGTACACGAGACAGAACAGAATTCAGTTCAGATCGTTCACAGCACAGTCAAGCGAAGTTTTTTAGTTTCAGCTGCATTATAGCCCACAGGGACAGGCACGGCCCTTTGAGGGGTTGCCAGTACATATCAACTGCTCCCAAACAGTAACACAAAACACTGCCTTTTGTACTGAACAACCAATCACAATCCACATGAAATTTTTTCGTAACATCACCACAGATACAAGATTTAATTATAAAAAAGAAAAAAAGTAAAACACAATGCTCACAAATTCATACCGCTGAGGAAAAAAAGATCCATTTCATCTTCTGAACATTAATTACAAAAATACAGTATTTGTTACCACAACGAAGTGTTTTCTTTTTATACTTCTTGACACTCTATGTGCTCTTATTTTTTTCTTGTTTTCATTCAATGCCTATCTTGCGCTGAAGTGAATGGAAATAAGTGATTGCTCGTTAGTTTTCATTGTCCTAATTGTTTTGTATCTTGCCTGAAGAAGATCTAAGAGATCGAAACATGTTGTGCTTTGTCTTGTGATTCATTTGTCCATGTTTTTTTTTTTCTTTTTGTGGTTCGCTAACATTTATTTAAAACTTGTTCTTATTTAGTTTACTGTTGACAGAATCGATGAAGACAGGATTTGTATCACACCTCGTTTTCCCTTTATTCACCTTTGTTGGGGTGCTGTTCTTTCTCTCAGGCATTTCATCACTTCCTGGTGAGAGAACACAACTAAACTTACTGGACTGCCCTCTTAGTTAATCGCTAAATGTCAGGTTCTTCTTGTCAGCTGTTTAGCAAGATCGACTTCCTGCCTGCAAGAAGCCTTTGCATGTGCACATGAACCAGCAAGTGTGTGCTTCAAATCAAACAATTCACTATTTTTATTATTACTAAGAGTACTTATCTAGCGTCTATCTACTGCTAGAGACCAAGCTCTATGCACTTTACATTCAACACATTCGTTTATACAATGGGCTGCCTACCTGGGTAGAGCCAACTGAAGAGCTGCCTGCCGGTGTTTCATTTTGTTGTTTCCTGTGTCATTCAGTCAATATCATTCTCTCAGTAATCTTCCTTCATTCTTTCAATCTTTCATTCAGAATGCATGCCAAGTATGTCATCCATACCAACAGCCAAACTGGCCTTCTCTTCCAATTGTTGGTGATGGGATTTTACACATACGCAAAATGTTATGCATGCATTCACACACGGAACCTCGGTTTATAGTCTCATTCTAAAGACTTCTGGCGAAATGGAGTCAGAACCAATGTTCACTCTGGGGGAAAAATCCTCCTTCACTGAAACGGCTTGGCAGAGATTTGATCCCACAACCACAGGATCACCAAGATTACGAGTGTTATGCTCTACCAACTGAGCTATTCCACTGTCGGTTGTGAAATGTGGTGGATTGACAGCCAGCCGGTGAACACCCAGCATGCCCAAAGTCCATCAGACCAACAGGAAGTGGTTAATGCCTTCAACATGTGCAATGGACCTCCAACCAGAAAAAAAGACAAAAACATTGATGCTCTACAACATCACAGCAGTAAAACCACCAGAGGGTCAGGCTATGTGGTACCTTTTTCGGTTCTTCCTGGCATACTCCTATGTCTAATGCATTGCTGGGATTGGCCAGTCAGGAACAACAAACTTCACAGACTATTTACATTTTCAGATTTTGAGTAAATTCCACTATGGGACATCACAATGTTTGCATTTAAGTTAACAAGGATGCTGACAGTCACCAGTGTTTCTTAAAGATTTCAGTCATTTCAGCTTTATCCGGTTATTTTTAAAGACTTTATAAAAAAAAAAAAAAAAGTCCTGTAAAGCAATTCGAAAAAACAAAATTCAACAACACTTAAAAACACCAAGTAAAATAAACTCAGCCTGTACTGATTGTCATCATTTTGATGTACAAGTATTCATTGTTTATTATGGTCACCGTTGTCATATCATGGAACATGCATACATATGAACAAAAATTTTTTTTTGCATAGGTTACTCTGTAATATGTTTTCTTTTCACGTGTGCACAGAAAGTGAGTGAGAGTCTGACAACTGATAGCATGAATTTGCTTCTGTGTGTGTGTGTGTGTGTGTGTGTGTGTGTGTGTGTGTGTGATGCATTGGTCCATGCATCTACATGTGTATACTGGCAGCATGTTGGTGGTGTATGTGAACTTGTGCTCGCACTGATGCTGGAAGATCAATTTAGTTCATACTACACCACTTTGCTACTTTCATGTGAAGGCTTCAAGCATATGCCATTTGGCTACTATTTTCTATGCACTGTCTTCTGTTTATCAATCTGTATCTCTAAAGGATAGGCATCCACATTATTCATTATCATTAAAATAAGTAAGAAAAAAAAATTCCACCATCTTCAGGTGATTCCACAATATAAAACTAGTACCAGCTTCCCCCATTATCACAGACAGATTCGTCTGAAGCAAATATTGGTGCACTGGGATATTGCTCTTAAAACGCTGAAAACCTGCTGTTGACACTAAAACACTTGTGGCCTGGTTTGAAATATGCAATAACTTTTTACATCAATATTTTCTGATGATTAAATGAATAAATTAGACATCTTAAAACTGAAAACTGACCAAAAGAAAACCATCCCAAACACACACATACATAAACACACACACAAATCCTAAGTTTCTCACCATCACCTGCAGCTCACATTAACAAAACACAACAAAACTTCACCAAACGGTATGTCACGTATCTCAGTATTTCGCTTCCTCATGCTTTGTGCTCTGTTTGGTTTCCACTTTCCCCCCCCTCCTTTCTTCCCCCCCCACCTGTCCCCTCCCACCTCCCTCCTCCTTACATCTCCAGTCTCTCCACGCAAAACAAGAGGAGAACAAAGACAACTATGGGAACGTCTTGCAAACTCTCACACCCAGATGATCAGAGAAGCGGGGGCTGTGGGGCAAAATATCAGCAGTTTTTAGTTTCAATTTCATTACTACAGCCTGGCCAACCACACTGTGTCAGTACATAGGAGAAACAGGTACTTCATTAAAGCAAAACAAAGAAAGAAGAAAAAGAAACACCCAAAGGTGCTGGGGAGGACCCAGAGAAGCACTGTCTTCACCTGCCTTTAGAGCAGTCCTGTACACCCCTTGGAGGCCTGCACTGTGTTGACAAAGGGTACAGGACTGCTCTAAAGGCAGATGAAGACATGCTTCTCTGGGTCCTCCCCAGCACCTTCGGGTGTTTCTTTTTCTTCTATTCAACAATAAGCCACCACGATGTGTGGTTGCCACTGAACATCATTTTCACCTATGCTTGAACAGCATGCGGGGATTGATATATAAGGGTCATGAAAATCCATGAAGAAGACCTTTGAAGGTCACGCTATTGGGAAAATTCAATCTGTTGTTTTTCTCTCTGTTTTACCTGCACACACACACACACACACACACACACACACACACACACATATATATATACTATACTATACACATACATAGTTTCTGTATGTAAGTATGGCTGTCACCTGCGCAGTCACTCTAATAGTTTGACAACGGGATCCTCTATCACAGAATGACAAAAGTTTAGTTCTTCCTCTGTTGATAGTGTTAGCATCATCTGTTGCTTCTTCCAATTTTCTTTTCATTTTAGCAGTCATTCTAATGTACATAGGGTTCTCTTTCTAATTTGTCCATCAAAACAACAAACATTTGTTATACTCTTACAATGCGTGTGTATGTAAGTATCATTAAACGGCTGTCAGTCAGCTCATGCCGAAGATTGTGTACTGTCCCGTCATTCAACGAGGCCTGCGCGCAAGGCAACCCCAGGGAACCTTGGCGCTAGCGGGGAAGGTAGGGCGGGCATTAGAGTCTGACATGGTAAGTATACTTAGCCAAACAGGGAGTATAATACAAACTCCCCATTTTGGCGTCGTATACTATACCATGTCAGACCATAGCAGAATTTAAAGGAATAGGAGGAGGGCTGAGCGCCCTAATGGTTCCTGGGTTAACTGTTATGGGCTGCATTGGCCGCCACAAAAATGAAACCCCTTTAGAACCATCAGCCCTGGTCATGCGGATGTCCCTTAGATAAAAGTTATGAAAGGGTTCTCCGAACGCCAGTAGGCTGCCTCCAGGAGATGGCGCACGGGGACAGAGTGCTGGAACGCTGTGGACGTGGCCAGCGCTCTGACCTCGTGGGCTCGAGGGGAAAGGGCTGGGAGGTCTTTGTGGGCCTGGGCATAGGCAGATTTGATAGTATTGGATAGCCACCTAGAAATCGAGCCCGCCGAGATGTCTTTCTTGCTGATGGGTAGATGGAAATAAGGAGGCTTCTCTGAGAGGAACGCCGCCTGGGGCGGGAACGCTCCCAGTAGTATCTGAGGCACCTAGAGGGACACAGGTCCATGTCCCCCCCGCCTTCGCTGCCTAAGATATCCGCTAGGGAGCGGATAACCAGGGAAGGAGAGGACGTGCCTGGTTCCTGGTTCTTCGCTAAGAACCGGCAGGAACTTAAGCGAGACCGAGCCGTCTCTGTGAAGGCAATGTCCCGAGGTCACCACTGAGGGCATGAATCCCACTTCTTCTCCTGGCTGAGGCCAGGGAGAGAAGGAAGTGGTCTTGAAGGAGAGAATGTCAAAGGGAATAGCGCGGAGGGGCGAAAGGGGGTTTTTCTGAGGGAGTCAAGAACCAGAAAGAGGTCCCACAGGGAGCGCGCCTAGGGGACTGAGCTTCCCGTAGGGCCACCCCCCGAGATAGTTGTCTGAGAAGTCATTGTCGAATGATGGGCCGCCCAACTGACGGATGGTGGTGCATACGGCCGATCTGTAGCCCCAAATGGAACTAGCAGAGGGCTTTCGAGAGGACGAAAGATGGGATAGGAAATTGCCTATCTGGATGTTGGAGGGGAGGAGGTAGGGGACCGAGTTAGCCGTGCACCATGTGACCCATCTCTCCCATCGGTAATTGTAGAGGGACTCGGTGCTGGTCCTACGCGAGGCCAAGGCCAAGTCCCGTAATCACTGCGATGCCCCCGCTTCTGTCAGGGTATCTAGGACAGACCGGGGTCTGTCCGCGGGGGAGGCGGGGACCGGTGGTCGCAATTTGGTTGGCATATATCAGCCAAGCGTGTAGGCGAAGCATCTGGGGGGGGGAGTGAGGGAGGCCCGAGCGAGGTTGTCTGAGCAAGTCCCACCGAGGGGCTAGCTGGAGAGGGGGGACGTGAGTTTAGGGACCTGAGGTCTGGGAACCACAACTGGGCCGGCCACCACGGGGTTATAAGGATGAGTTTGGGTCTCTCCAGCCTGGCCTTCCTGATCACTTTGTGAAGTATTGGGAAGGGGGAAAGGTGTACGCGATGAGTCCCCAGTCCAGGGGAGGGAGAGCGCATCGACTGCGTACGCGCTCGGAGATCCAGGACGGGAGAGACATACATGGGAAGGCGATGGTTGAAGCGGGTCGCCAAGAGGTCGACCATGGGCTTGAACCAGTGCTCCCATACTGTGGTTAGCGTCAGCTTGTTCAGGGTCCACTCTGTGTGCAGAAGGATCCCTGAGCGGCTGAGAGAGTCTGCCAGGATGTTGCGTGTCCCTGCTGTATGTCTCGCACGGAGGGTGGTTCCCCGTGCGTGGCACCAGCGAAGGAGGGCCTCTGTCCGTAGGAGAGGCCGATGGAGTGAGCCCCCCCCCCCCCCCCCTTGTTGATGTAATGGGCTACCAACGTGTTGTCCGTCCGTGAGGAGGAGAACCAGTTGGGCGAGATTAGGTGTTGGAAGTGGAGGAAGGCCAGCCTGACCGCTTCCAATTCTAATATCTTGATGTGGGCGGCGCCCATCTGTGCGTCCCACACCCCCGAGGCATGACTGTCCCCCAAGTGGGCCCCCCAGCCCGAGTTGGAGGCGTCCGTGTACAGTTTGAGGGACTGAGTTGGGAGAGAGATTGGAACGCCGTGGTCAAAGTGGACGGATTGTCTTAAAAACAACGTCGTCGACAAGATTCGAACCTGTGCGGGGAGACCCCATAGATTTCTAGTCTATCGCCTTAACCACTCGGCCACGAAGACCCGTAGCCATTCGTCCGTGGCGCCAGAGAACCAGTGGCCGTGGGGAATGGTCAGGGCCCAGCGGTCCGAGGTCTGGGACCGCCGACGACGACGGAACTCTCCCTCTGCAGCTGGGGTTTGGGGACCCGACCTAGCGGATGAGGGCTGAAAGGGACTTCATCATCCCTAAGAGAGGCGAAAAGAAGAGGTCCCACTATCCCAGCGGACCTCTCTGGGGACGGGGCGACCTTCATGGCAATCGTGTCGAAACTCATGCCCAGGAAATAGAACCTCTGACTGGGGATGAGTTCGCATTTGAGGGGTTTGGTTACAAAACCCAGGGTGGAACAGAGCCTGAGGAGGCGCGTGGTGTGGGCTCAGCACTGAGCCCGGGGAGGCCAGGACAAGCCAGTCGTCGAGGTAGGTACACCAGGAGGCGCATGTCCTCCTGTCTGGCTAGGGCGGCCATCTCCTTGACAACCTTCGTGAAGAGGAAGGGTGCCAGGGAGAGACCAAAGGGGAGCTTTGAACCGGAACACCCGACCCTGCCAGACGAACCGGAGGTAACGTCTGTGAGCCGGGTAAAAGGAGGATCTGGAAGTACGCATCCTTCAGATCTATGGAGGTGGCCCAATCTAGGTGGTGGATGGAGTCCCTGATCTGGGGGGCGGGGAGAGAGGTCGAGGATGGGCCTCCATCTCCCCGAGGGGTTTGGGGATCACGAACAGGTGGGAGTAAAACCCGGGGTTGGGCCTGGTGGGGGGGTTGTTCCTGTTCCGTGCCCACCGGGTGTGTGTCCCCTAGTCACTGGAGAGGGCGTGCCTGTTGGCCGAACCGAAAATGGAGTTGCTGGCGAGGTTTCGATTTCGACCTCTGCGAATCTAGAGGGCGCTTAGCGGCCCCCGGTTGGGAGATGGGGCTTGTCGGGGATACGGTGTGGGCCCGATGGACCTGGGGTAAGACCAATAGGGGGGCCTGGAAGGGCGTGGCTGAGGCCGGGGGGCAAAGGACGCCGCCTGCATGCGTTTCTCGACCGAAAAAGGACATATCCGAGGTGGAGTACTCGCCAAAGTGCGAGTGATCCTGGCCCGGGACACACCGAAGGGAAGCCTTGAGTGCCGGGGAGTGAAGAGCGTGAAAGCACCGCGTTTCTGGCCACTAGCAGGCAATAGAAGTGGCTTGTTGCGCTGTCCGCCGCAGCCGACAAGTGATGCGATATCCTGTTGACTAGGTGTCGCATAAAGGGATCGCTGAATAAGCGAGATTCGTCCTCATGGTGTGGTTCGGAGGTATGTCCGAAGGCACTGGGACGGCGCCGTCATCCCCCAGGCCAGAGTACCTCCGCCCTCTGCAAGAGCATGGTAAGGTAGGCATGCCCTGCAATGATGTGTAAGATGCCCATCCGGGCTACTCGGTCCCAGTCCTTTAATGCTTTAAAGGAGATGGTGCCCGAAGTAGGGGGGCCCGGTTGGGCATCAGGCGACAATCAGACTGGGAGATGGCCCACTCCCTGGTCGCCGGATTGTCTGCAAAGAGGGAGGTCACTGGGTGCTTCCTGCGGGTCCCGAGGAGGGAGCCGAAGGGGGTCGCATTGGGGGCGCCGGGGGAAGGTCTTGACCCGGCGGGGGGGGACGGCGTCTCTGCACCCCTGGCGCGGATTGCCGGACTCTCCCACAGCGAAGTGAGGGACTGAGGAGCGACGAGCCTGAGTTTTTGCGTTGGGCTGGGGGCGGCCCGACGATGTCAGGGAAGGCCAAGATATCGGCAGAGGGAGGGGCTTCCCTCGACTCCAAGTCCGGTCGAAACCGGTCAATGGTGCGGATATCGTAAAGGGATGAGAAGAGGTCCTCATCGTCGTCGTCCTCCGGGTGTGGGGAGTCGAATTCCTGGAAGGTAGGTCCTCCTCAGGGGCATCTGCGCGGGTGCGTGAGGGGTCCCGCCCTCGTTGGGGGGGGGGGGGGGGGGGGGGGGGGGGCGGGGGGGGGCCCTCGTGGCTCTGTGCTCGGCAGACGGGCTAGGGTGGGAGCCCCGACTGCCGATCGGACAGCGCCCGAGGTGGGAGACCAAGGTCGACCCAGGTCTGTGAGATTGGGTGCCACAAGCGACCATATAGCTGTTCCGGTTGGGAGTGGGTGTAAAGTCACTGGTCTCTCTCGGGGGCATAGAGCCACTGGTCCCCGGGGGGAGATAAGCGGGCTGTGGCGGCCCAGGGTACTGTGCAGGGACTCCCCGGGGACCGGGGTAACCTTGAGCAGCAGAGGGGGGGTAGTGTTCGACCATGGTATGTCGTCCCCCCCCAGGAGTGCGCTGGGACCCAGGGGAATAGGGCCGGTTACCCGTGGTCCCGCTGGTAGATCCTCCCCCCGGAGGAACGGGACCGAGGACGTTGCCCAAAAGGAAAAACAAAACTTCTTGTGCACACTGTAATCCACTTCTTCATGTTCTCTATCCACCCAAACAAGTTCATTTACACTTATGAGCACTTGGTATGACCTACAGAGAACAGTACATTTATGAGAACTGCATAAAACACAAGAATTTGACTACAAAATGCTTGATCCACTCAAAATGGTGTGATCGTGTTCAAAATCATGTGATCACGGAAACTGAGAGTAGGACAATTCAAATTCCTATAAAACTACTACAGAATACACGAAGAACGGTCTAAAAGTAACTGCAAAAAAAGGCCCTAAGCTGTCCCTGAAATGAGATTTATTGCCCTTTAATAAAAAGCAGTATGATTTAAAGATTGTCAAAACCCTGTCGGAAGTATGTGTTCAACACGCCTTCAAGAGTGTCAGAAACCCGCTTCCGACAAGACTCGATTGAGTTAATAGCGAACCGCCAAGAAAACTTAGACAAACAAATCACAAGACAAACCACGACATGTTTTGACCTCCTAGGTCTTCTTCAGGCAAGATACAAAAAGCTCAGGACAACGAAAATGAACGAGCAATCACTCATCTTCATTCACTTCAGTGCACATGGGTGAATGAAGATAAGTGATTGGTCGTTCATTTTCATTGTCCTGATGTTTTGTATCTTGCCTGAAGAAGACCTAAGAGGTCGAAATGCATCGTGTTTTGTCTTGTGATTCGTTTTTCTACGTTTGCTTGGCAGTTCGCTATTAATTACATTTAAAATTTGTTTAGATTTCCACCTGCAGTTGCCTCACTTTGCAACTAGATCATATTCTTTTTCTTCCTTTCTTTCTCTCAAACCGCAATGGAAGTGAATGTCAAATTCACCAGCCGCCGTGGCGAAAGTGGTTAGCATCGCTGACTCCCGGCTGGGAGGTCATGGGTTCAAATCCCATCAGAGTCATGTGGGTTTTTCTGCCCCGACCGGCTCCTACCCAGAGTTGAGTTTGCTGCGGACTCAGTTGGGAAGACTGGGACCACACAGTCAAGTTTCATCCACTTACTGGATGCGTTTCCGAGAGTGTTGCTCAAATTTCTTGACCGACACTGCAGGTGCCTGTATCTCTCAGGCCTGGTTGACGCCGGGATATATTATGAAAGGAAGCATAGAGTACAGCCCTGTCATGTAGTCTCAGACCGAAATGGAAATCCGTAGCATCATCTGAATCATCCTCATTCTCACTGATCAGCATAAAAAAAAAGTCTCAAGTTCTGTGGCCCTTCATGCCCTGGTCTCATGGTGACCTCAATTTCGATGTCCTCTCCACGTCTGTGGCCTTGGTTTGGTTCCATCTGGGTCACTGGTATCGGCGAGTCCATGGGGGTTGTCGTTGGACGGACGTGGTGGCGCCCTCTGGAGAGAGCTCACTCATGCCGGCTCCGCGACTAAGCAATTATTATCGTCAGTAGGGGGCTTAGTAGGTGGCGTCCTGCGTATATTAGATCAGAACAGGTGCCACTGAACACCACCAAAGTGACTTGGCAGCAGTGCAGTGTCTCCTCCGGTGGGTTGCCTCTTGATGACTTGACGCTGACTGCTACCTGTGGATTGCTGGTGCCGGGCTGCGGCGGGGCCGACCGGGCTATGGCTGTGGACGGGGTGTCAGAATGAGCAGCATGGGTGCACTGCCTCTGAGGTGGCGCAGAGGTTGGGACAGCAAAAAAAAAAAAAAAAAAAAAAAAAAAAAGTCAGATTGCCCACAGTACCACACTGGTCAGTTTAACGTATGCTTTGTGCCCATAGGTACATGTAATCTGTTTGGTTATTCCATTTTAACTTAAATGTCTTGTCCTTCTAGAAAGTATACATGTGTTATCTGCTTTACTTCATGTATATGTTCGTTTGATTACTTCAGATATACAATAACGAATGTATTATTAAATTTTTTTTTTTAACAGGCCCGAGGCACTGCACTGCAAAAAGGCTGAAGCAAGTGACGGACCTTGATCTGTTGCTGCGGGTGTTGTCGGGGCTGGCGTGCAGTGCCAGAATGTGCAGCATGTTCCGGCTCTGCTCCCTGACGGCACACACCTCCCCCGACCCCTTCATCACCGTGGACAGCAGCCGCAGTGCCACGTTGAACTGCGAGTTCTTCACTGCCATCTGCAACACAAAGATACTCTCCTAATGACAGAGGCACAAAGGCGGTGTAAAGTGAAGTGAAACATAGTTCACCACACTTCCTTCCTAGTACACAGTGATGACACTCAAGACAATGGAAACGAACGAGCGATCACTTATCTTCTCAAATTCGGCGCAAGATGGGTGTCGTTGTAATGCCCATCTCGCGCCGAATTCAAGCAGATATGTGACTGCTTGTTTTACAATGCCTGTCTTGCTAAGCGATTGCTTGTTCTTCATTTTCCTTGTCCTGAATGTTTATCTTGCCTGAAGAAGACCCTCTTGGTCAAAAAGCGTTATGTTTTGTCTTGTAATTTGTTTGTCCCCTTTGTCTGGCAGATTATTATTATTTTTCCTTAAAAATTTGTTTTCATTTCCGCCTGCACTCACCTCGCTTCGAAACTTTTTTTTTTTTTTTTCAGAAGACTACTCTCTTCCTCCACTACCTTATCACCTGATTCACACTGTCAGCCACAGCACTGACCAGTCCTTTTTCTTCTGTGATAATACATGGAGGACAAAACTGTTCAATATTACACGCTGGTGTGTAGATGCTAAAGAACACTAACTGAGCTGAACTTCCTGCGTCTGAATGTTCAGATGTCTTTAGGTCCATACACCACAGGCATATCTGTGCAGTTCTGTGGCATGTAGCCTGCATATGTATCTAAGACAGAGAGAGAGAGAGAGAGAGAGAGAGAGAGAGAGAGAGAGAGAGAGAGAGAAACAGTGAAGGGCAAAAGTGTGAGAGACAGACAGACAGACAGACAGATAGACAGACAGACAGACAAAGATTTAATGCAGGCAAAACCTACTTAAATACAAAGCATCATATGTGCAACACATTTGTCTGCATGCCCTTGATGGCAATTTATCACTGAAGCTGAACTGACATTGATGTCAGGCTCTCACTAATGCAACGCCGACAAACCACCAGTCAGACGAAACAAGGGGGGTTCCCCCTTTTCAATTAAACTACTGAACTCTTCACACTATTTAAGTACAAATTCTTTCAACTTTGACTCCAAAATTAATTTAGCACATTTTTTTTTAATTACATCAACAAGTCCTAACGGACTGAAAAAAACATTTTTTTTTAAATGCTCGCACCCACAGTGCCACACACAAAAAGTTATTTTCTCACAGACCTATAACAATTCTTCATCAACTACAGTCTCTTGGATGTCTCATCGACTTACAAAACAAACTACAAAATGTGCCTGTGCCCCTCTCAACAAAAAGATTATATCTCTATTCTAACCAGGGAAAAAGTTCCTGAAAAAAAAAAAGAAGAAAAATATATTAATCATGTTTTCTGTATAAAGAACATTTATCTTCCTTAACTTTCTCACCTTCCATTTTCTTCTTCAGGTTGACCTGATGATTTCTCCTAACAATGGCCAGCCTTGGCCTTCAAATTACAATTGCATAAGACACCTCCTGTGTCTTTGACAAAAACTATGGGGCATGCGTTCCTGCAAAGCCTTGCTTTAACTACGGTGACATGAACCACTCTTCCTCTTTTTGCTTCAACTATGCATCTAAAACATAACAAATCTCCCCGAGCTCTCTGTTCCTCCCTCAGCAGGCATGCATGCTGCATGGTTTTCTTCCACAGGTGAGCATAGGCATGAGATGCTAAAATCCCTTTTTTTCATGACAGCCTGCACAAGTGATACATATTTTTCATCAACACACTCCCCCTAACAAAGAAACATACCAAAGCGCTCGGACCTTGGGCACAGTTTCTGACAGACTGACAATCTGGGACTTCACAATTAACGCCCCCATAAAGTTAGTTTCAAAGTGAGGTCACTGCATGCGGAAATTGAAACATATTCAACACCCATCTTGTGCCAAATTCGAGAAGATGAGTGACTGCTCCTTCATATTCGTTGTCCTAACTGTTGTTTATCTTGCCTGAAGAAGACCTAAGAGGTCGAAATTCATCATGTCTTGCTTTGTAATTTGTTTGTCCCCTTGGTCTGATGGATTAATTATAATTTTTATTAAAGAATAAAAACAAACAAAACAAGGCTGATTGCTCATACACAAATTAAAGCATCACTACCTCTTTCCTTCTCAAAACAAAGAAAAAGGAAAAGAACATTGTTGATACACATGTACAGCTGCCTGTGTCACTGACCTCTATGGCGTCGATCAGCGTGATGCCAGACTTTTCCACTGGCCACTCCAGGATGAGGAATGACACCCCCACCAGGCCTTGCTTGATGGCCTCCTGCAGTGGGCACACACACACACACACACACACACACACACACACACACACACACAAACATACACCCCCCCTCCCAAACACACACACACACACACACACACACACACACCTCCCAAACACACACACACACACAACACAAACATACACACCCCTCCCCAAACAGACAAACACACACACATGCATGCACACACACACACACACACACACACACACACACACACACACACACAACACACAACAGCACTCTACATCAAATCAGACACTTTGTCAACAACGATACCCTTCAGACTAGTACATGATATTTTTTCTTCTCAAATTCTGACCAAGATGACATATTCAGATACGCCCTGTACAAATTCAGACATGCCCTATGCGAACTCAAACCATTTCAGACATCCAGCTGTGCCAGTCAAGCTGTGTGCATGTCCAGCAGTCACGGTCGGAGTCAGTGTCTACATAACTCAAAACTGGATCGTCCAGTCTACACATGATTCAGCACAAACACAAACACCACAACATGCTTTGTCACTTTGTGCCCTGATACGGTCACATGTACGCCTACTATGCCTAAGGTGTCTGGCCAACAACAGCAAACTGCACTTCTGCATGTGTTGAAATGAATTCAGCTTATAGTCCAAGCTTCCTCTGTAAGTATGTGGCTTATAGTCCAAGTTATGTATGTTTTGAAATGAATGCTGTTTATTGCCCAAGCTTCCTATGTATGTTTTCAAATGAATGCAGTTTATAGTCCAAGCTTCCTATGTATGTGTTGAAATGAATGCAGTTTATTGCCCAAGCTTCCTATGTATGTTTTCAAATGAATTCAGTTTATAGTCCAAGCTTCCTATGTATGTGTTGAAATGAATGCAGTTTATAGTCCAAGCTTCCTATGCATGTGTTGAAATGAATGCAGTTTACAGTCCAAGCTTCCTATGCATGTGTTGAAATGAATGCAGTTTACAGTCCAGGCTTCCTATGCATGTGTTGAAATGAATGCAGTTTACAGTCCAAGCTTCCTATGTATGTGTTGAAATGAATGCAGATTATAATCCAAGCTTCCAACGTATGTGTTGAAATTAAAGCAGTTTAAAGTCCAGGCTTCCTATGAATGTCTTGAAATGAATGCAGTTTATAGTCCAAGCTTCCTATGTATGTGTTGAAAATGAATGCAGTTTATAGTCCAGGCTTCCTATGTATGTGTTGAAAGAATGCAGTTTATAGTCCAAGCTTCCTACGTGTGTGTTGAGATGAATGCAGTTCATAGTCCCAGCTTCCTATGTATGTATGTGTTGATATAATGCAGCTCATAATCCAAGTATTCTATGTATGTATGTGTTGAAATGAATGCGGCTTATAGCCCACGATCCCTTTCCATATATGCGCAGAAATGAATGCAGTTTACAATCCAAGCTTCCTATGTATGTGCTGAAATGAATGCAGCTTATAACCCAAGCTCTTTATGTATGTATGTGTTGAAATAATGCGGCTTGTAGTCCAAGCTCCTTATGTATGTATGTGTTGAATGTGGCTTTTGGTACACACACTCTTCATATGTGTGTGTTAACGTGAATACAGCTTATAGTCCCAGTTCCCTACGTATGTATGTTTGTGTTGAAGCTTCCTCCTTGGCATTTCATTGCACTGACCTACTTCCTTTACAACACTTCGCCACACTGATCTACTTCCTTTACAACACTTCGCCACACCGACCTACTTCCTTTACAACACTTCGCCACACTGATCTACTTCCTTTACAACACTTCGCCACACCGACCTACTTCCTTTACAACACTTCGACACACTGATCTACTTCCTTTACAACACTTCGCCGCACTGACCTACTTCCTTTACAACACTTCGCCGCACTGACCTACTTTATCTTGTGATTCTTTACTGCACTGACCTACTTCCTCTTGGACACTTTGCCACACTGACCTACTTCCTCCTGGACACTTTATTGCACTGACCTACTTCCTTTATGATGTTTCATTGCACTGGCCTACTTCCTTTATGATGTTTCACTGCACTGACCTACTTCCTCCTGGATGCTTCACTGCACTGACCTACTTCCTCCTGGATGCTTCACTGCACTGACCTACTTCCTCCTGGATGCTTCACTGCACTGACCTACTTCCTCCTGGACACTTCATTGCACTGACCTACTTCCTCCTGGACACTTCATTGCACTGACCTACTTCCTCCTGGATGCTTCACTGCACTGACCTACTCCTCCTGGACACTTCATTGCACTGACCTACTTCCTCCTGGACACTTCATTGCACTGACCTACTTCCTCCTGGACACTTCATTGCACTGACCTACTTCCTCCTGGACACTTCATTGCACTGACCTACTTCTTATCAGACACTTCACTGCTTTGACCTGCTTCCTCCTGAACACTTCATTGCACTGAAGTGCTTCCTCTTGAGTTTTGCAGTATTTTCACTAATTGTATTGCATGTATTATCTACAAAGCACCATTTGCTGATCATGTTTGCCTGCCAATGAGTACCCTGTATTGGCATTTTTGTGCCTCACATCTCCCTAGTCGAATGACAGAGATTTTTTCCTTGTTGCATATCAGGATCCGACACAAAGCTGACACAACAGAACACACTGGCATGACGTCACAGACACACACAACATGCATGAACGTCAGAACAACGTGGACCTGGAAGAGCGGCACTTCTTTGATTTCCTCTTTCTTCTTCACGGTGGTCAGCGGATTCCACTTCCACTCCGGCGGCCGCGTGTCCGTCTCTTGCTGGTCTTTCTGGTCTGTGGCCATCACCACCGGGTTTTTCAGCTCGGCGCCATTCTGGATCAGGACGCTGCCACAGCTGGAACCATACAATTAAACAGGGTTTTTTTTTGTTGTTTGGGGTTTTTTTTGCTGTCCCATCTTCTATGCCACCTCAGTGGCACCACACCAACGCTGCTCAATCCAACCCCTTTGTCAACAGCTGCTGCCCGGCCCACTGCAGCCTGGCACTGTCAATGCACAGGAGCAATCAATGTCAAGTCCTCAAGAGGCAACCCATCTGAGGAGACACTGCACTGCTGCCGAGTCACTTCAGTGGTGTGTTCAGTGGTGCCTGTTCTGATCCAACATGCGCAGGACACCACCTACTATGCCCCCTACTGACAACAATAACTGCTTAATCACAGAGCTGGCATGAGTGAGCTCTCCCTCCAGAGAGCACCACTATGTCTGTCCAACTACAGTCCTCATAAACTTGCCAATATCTATGACCTCAATGGAATCAAACCAAGATCATAAATGCATAGAGGATATGGAAACTGAGGTCACCATGAGAGCAGGGCTTGAAGAGCCACAGAATTGGAGACTACTTTTCATGCTGATTGATGAGAATGAGGATAATGAAGATGATGCTACAGATTTCCATTCCAGTCTGAGACTGCATAAGTGGGCGGTACTCTCTGCTTACTTTCATGATATGTCCTGGTGTCAACCAGGCCCAAGAGATACAGACGCCTGCAGTCTTTGTCAGAAAATTTGAGCAACACTCTCAGAGACGCATCCATTCAAGTGGATGAAACTCGACTGTGTGGTCCCAGTCTTCCCATATGAGCACCTACCAAACTCAACTCTGGGTAGGTGCCAGTCAGGGCAGAAAAAATCCCACATGGCTCTGATGGGAATTGAACCCAGACCTCCCAGCCGGAATTCTGCAATGATAACCACTTATATATATATATATATATATATATCCTTGA
>JADBJO010017953.1:0-12500 GCA_016801955.1 Conus betulinus | reverse complement strand
GAAAGACTGTAAAACCAGGATACTCTTCAGACGGCACGTAAGACCGTGTGGCGAAAAGCTTGGCAGAGACTGGAATTGTACTGTCGTCTCCTGTCAGCGCAACAGCAATGAGAAAGGCTGTGGGATGCACCCGGTAGCCACTTGAACGTGGCATTTTTTGCCGGTGGCTCAGCAGTCATGAAATATGGTACACCCATGGGAACGCTCACGTGGAGACTTCGGTCATGTCACATCCAGTGGCCACTACACAATGGCATCTGCCAGGGAGCAATTATGTCCCTTGACATCTTAATGGAATGCCCTATGCAGTGCCTGCACCCTTTTTGTGAACACAGCGCAGGCTTCCAAGGGTAGTGCAGGATTGCTTCCAGTTGGTTTGTTTGGCAGTTGAGGACAGTACTTCTCTGGGTCCCGCCTGCGCCTTCAGGTGTATCTTTTCCTTGTCTGCCTTTAGGCCGACTCTGGTGAAAGGCCCAGTGACGATGAGGAAAGACTCACTGACCACACGGAAAGTCCTGTTGACAGTGCAGCGTGGACTTCAAACAGATGTGGTGTAGCGTATACGGACTAGTCTGCATGCATTGATGCCTCCTTGATGAAACTCAAACTCAAACTGTTGATGATGGGCAAGACTGTAACCTGAGATTCAACTTCTTGGCAAAACCTTGGCCATGTCTGGAGTTGTACTGTCTTCACCTGTCAGGAAACAGCAACAAGAGAGGCTGCGGGAAGCACACAACAGTAGCTTGAAGGTGGCAGTTTTTGCCGGTGGGCTCTGCAGTCATGAAATAGGAGCTGGTACACCCATGGGAACACTCCTATGGATTTTCTGTTGTGTCACATCCAGTGGCCATTACAACAAGGGCATCTGTCAGGGAGCAATTATGTCCCTTGACATCTTAATAATGGAATGCCCTGTACAGTGCCTGCATCTCTTGTGAACACAGTGCAGGTTTCTCTCAAAAAGTGGTGGTGCAGCATTGCTCCCACATGCTGGTTCGGCAGTTGAGGCCAGTACTTCTCTCTGGGTCCCACCCATCCCTGCACCTTCGGGTGTATCTTTTCCTCTTCCAGGAAATTTCTGAAAACTCTCATCTCAAAAACCAAAAACAAAAAAGCGAGCAGCAACAGGGGCCGCCCCCTCACCTTCATCAGGTACATGCAGCAGATGCTGGGCGTTGCGTTGGGCGGCGTAGTGCAGGGGCGTGCGGCCTGCGTTGTCAGCAATGTTGAGGTCGGCCGCCCTCATGGACTTCACCAGCAGCTTGCACAGGTCCACGGGATCCAGCTGCGACCTGTCGCCCTCCCTGCCACATCACAGCTATTTATAGACTGTGCTCTTGGGCTCTCTCTCTCCATCCCTTCCTCCCTCCCACACTTTCTTCCTCTAATCATACACTGCATCATCTATTCTAAATTTTGATGTGTTCACTGTTGTAGTGCATGTGTTGATGTGCAGTTCTGTGTGATGTTTTCTGTCACGTTTTGATACCTTTCCTTTGTTTGAGTGCTGATGGGAAAAAAGCAGACTTTGTGCTTACTCCTTTCCCTTCATAGACAACATTTCATTTGCTCATTTGTTCATTCACTCTCTAGCTATGCTCTCTCTCTCTCTTAAAACTACACTTTCTCTCTAACCACGCTCTCTCTCTCTCTCTTAAACTATGCTCTCTCTCTCCCTCTCTCGAACTATGCTCTCCCCCCCCCCTCTCTTAAACTACTCTCTCTCTCTCTCAAAAATATGCTATCTCTCTCAAACTATGCTCTCTTTCTCTCTCTCTCTCTCTCTCTCTCTCTCTCTCTCTCTCTCTCTCTCTCTCCTCCCCCCTCCCTTGACTATGGTCTCTCTTTTTCTCTTAAACTCTCTCTCTCTTGAACAACACACACCCTCTCTCTTGAACAATGTTCTCTCTCTTACTTGGTTTTAACAACTTCTGTAACCTAAATTCAAACAGCATATGTCTAGTTTTATCCTGTATGCATTCTTGCCGTCGCCCATGCGCACGCACGCGTGCGTGTATATTTTGTGTGTGCGTGTGTGTTGTGTAAGTTTGTATGTATGTATGTATGTATTATGTGTATATGTATGTATATGTATGACTGTGAGACAGAGAGACCTTTTAATGTGTCTCTTTATGTAATTGCCTTTACTTCTCCTTCTTTTTTCTTTTCTTCTTTTTTTCCCTTTTTTTGTTTCCTTTTTCTTTTTTCTTGTATGTCTCATGCAGATTCTAATAATTCTATGCCATCTTCTTGTTGATTGGTGCTGTTGTTGATGTACTTTGATTTGCTTTTGTTTGTCCTTTCTTTTACCGATGCCCGTACTTGCTTCTTGGCGATGGTTTCATTGTTTATTAGTTTGGCTTGAATGTTTGCTTGTCTGGCTTGATATTGTTTGCATAATTATGTTTTGATGCATACATTGTAATATTTAGTATTAGCTTCATAGAATGGTGACAGCAAGTATGAAAAATGGCTAACTAAGCCAATACTTTTACCGTTATAAAATAAAGAATCATTGTCATGGTCATTGTCTCTCTTAAACTATGCTCTCTCTCTTAAACTATGCTCTCTCTCTCTTAAACCATGCTCTCTCTCTCTCTCTCTCTCTCTCTAAAACTATGCTCTCCCTCTTAAACTATGCTCTCTCTCTTCAACAGTACTCTCTCTCTGAAACTATGTTCTCCCTCTCTTTCTCTTAAACTATGCTCTCTCTCTGTCTCTGTCTCTCTGTCTGTCTCTCTCTCTTTCTCTCTTAGCGACAAACTGTTCTACTGTCACCTTCACATTAAAATAGTATGTAAATGGCTGTAGGGATGGGGGCAGACACACAAACAGAAAATGGTGTACAGAACATGAACTGAAGCTGGGATAGATACCCATGGACAGGAACATGATCATCTCCAAAGTTTAGGCCGTGGTATGGAATGATTAAAAAAAAAAAAGAAGAGAGAGAGAGATCAGTTTTGATGTGAAATGGCTTTAAAACCAATCAGATTTCTGACTGGCTAGTGTGGGCAGACACAGCATTTACCATCTGACTTTAAACAACAACATATTCCACTTATTTCTGTCCCTTTGACATCCAAGCAAACAGCTGCTAAACGATGGGTGGACGTCTCAAGGCATGCCTTTTTAGACGGATGTCTTATTCCACTGCTAATGGTCACCTGCTCTGGGTTAGTCAATTTCATCCTTATGACATTCACTTGTGTTCCTCATCCAAGACCAGATCCAGCTGGAACTAGATTTCAGAGCAATGTGAAAATGAGAAAAAAAAAAAATCAACTGAAAACAAAATCAGGGGAGAACGGAGACCTGTCAATGGAATCTGGAAAGCGCTGGTCATGTTTTTTGTATGTTAGAGATTCTTCCTACCGACTGAATTCACACACACACACAAAAAAATGGAAACCCAGACTTCTCTCTCTCTGCAATGTCCTTCCCTCCTTCCCTCCCTCTTCCACACTCCTCAGAGCTGCTAACCTCTGAAGAGATTTGAGAGGAATATTTCTTAAAATTAAGAGGACTTTCTGACTGTTCAGAGGAATAATACATTATTGGACCGAAAACAAAACAATGGCATTCCACACACATTATTTTCTATTCTTTCGTCAAGCATTTTCAAGGAATCACTGTCACAGCCAATACAATGCTTTTTTACTTCTTTTAAGTACACTGTCACTAAATTTCTTACTATGACATGGCTCATTTTTGCACTTAAGATTCATCAGTGCCTGTGTAGTGTCTAGACCCAAGGAGGGAGGAAAATCTGAAAGGTTCTTCCTGACATGGCTAAACATCTTCCAGACCCAACATTTGCCAGGCCAACTGCTGGCTGGGATTAGCAGCACTCCCATCATGACAACAGGAAGCAATCAGAATCTAAATTCTTTTTTTTTTTTTTTGCCTGAGGGCTTAATCGGTCTGCAGGTCATTTCAACATGATGGTGGTGTAAGAAACTGAATTGGAAGCAAGTTTCCAAACAGTTCTTTGGCTATGCAAATGGCAGATGTGCAAACCCTGCAAATAAACAAAACTTTTTTTTATTTTTGGCGAGCAGAACTTTTTTAAACATCAAGAGGAAGAGCAGAACGACATGCATTTGAGCATAACAAATTCTGCTGAAAGTGGGATGGTTGACAGCTCTGACTCCCATCCCCACCCCTACCCACACACCCCTCCCCCTTGTTGTGCCAGCTACTTTACCTGCCAGGTTGGACGAGGAGAGCAAACCCCTTACCGTCCATTTTTGACGAAGACGTAATGAAGCGGTATGCGGCCCTGGCAGTCCCGCAAAGCGAGGTTGGCTTTACTGCCGATCAGCAGCACCTCCTCCTCGAAGCTGTCATCGATGCGGCCGGCATTGTTGTTCACCAGCAAGTGCAGAGGGGTGCGTCTATCTTTGTTCTGAGCGTTGGGGTCCACGCCCGCCTCCAGCATCTTCTTCATCACAGTCAAGGAGCCAGCTGTGACAAGGAATATAACACTGACCATGACAATGATGATGATGACAGCCATGATCATTGTTAACACTGATGGTAAGGGTGATGAGGTGACTTGTTTACCTCATACATTGTCAAACTCTGACTTACCTCACACTCCAGCAAACTCTGACTTACCTCACACACTGTCAAACTCTGACTTACCTCACACTCTGGCAAACTCTAATTTACCTCACACATTGTCAAACTCTGACTTACCTCATACACTCAAAACTCTGACTACCTCACACTGGCAACTCTGACTTACCTCACACACTGTCAAACTCTGACTTACCTCGCACACTGCAAACTCTGACTTACCTCACACATTGGCAAACTCTGACTTACCTCACACACAGTCAAACTCTGACTTACCTCACACACTGTCAAACTCTAATTTACCTCACACACTGTCAAACTCTGACTTACCTCTTACACTGTCAAACTCTGACTTACCTCATACACTGTCAAACTCTGAGTTACCTCATACACTGTCTTACCTCACACACTGTCAAACTCTGACTTACCTCACATACTGGAAAACTCTTACTTACCTCATAAACTGTCAAACTCTGAGTTACCTCATACACTGTCAAACTCTGACTTACCTCATACACTGTCAAACTCTTGAGTTACCTCATACACTGTCAAACTCTGAGTTACCTCATACACTGTCAAACTCTGACTTACTTCACACATTGTCAAACTCGGACTTACCTCACACACTGGCAAACTCTGACCTACTTCACATGCTGTCAAACTCTGACTTACCTCACACATTGTCAAACTCTGACTTACCTCATACACAGTCAAACTCTGACTTACCTCACACACTGTCAAACTCTAATTTGCCTCATACACTGTCAAACTCTGACTTACCTCACACACTGTCAAACTCTGACTTACCTCATACACAGTCAAACTCTAATTTACTTCACACACTGTCAAACTCTGACTTACCTCATACACAGTCAAACTCTAATTTACTTCACACACTGTCAAACTCTGACTACCTCATACACTGTCAAACTCTGACTTACCTCACACACTGTCAAACTCTGACTTACCTCATACACAGTCAAACTCTAATTTACTTCACACACTGTCCAACTCTGACTTACCTCATACACTCAAACTTTGACTTACCTCACACACTGTCAAGCTCTGACTTACCTCATACACTGTCAAACTCTGACTTACCTCACACACTGTCAAACTCTGACTTACCTCACACACTGTCAAACTCTGACTTACTTCATACACTCAAACTCTGACTTACCTAACGCACTGTCAAAACTCTAACTTACCTTACACACTGTCAAACTCTGACTTACCTCACACACTGTCAAACTCTGACTTACCTCATACACTGTCAAACTCTGACTTACCTCACACACTGTCAAACTCTAACTTACCTCACACACTGTCAAACTCTGAGTTACCTCACACACTGTCAAACTCTGATTTACCTCATACACTGTCAAACTCTGACTTACCTCACACACTGTCAAACTCTAACTTACCTCACACACTGTCAAACTCTGAGTTACCTCACACACTGTCAAACTTGATTTACCTCATACACTGTCAAACTCTGATTTACCTCACACACTGTCAAACTCTGAGTTACCTCACACACTGTCAAACTCTTGAGTTACTTCATACACTGTCAAACTCTTATTTACCTCATACACTGTCAAACTCTAGAGTTACCTCATACACTGTCAAACTCGAGTTACCTCATACACTGTCAAACTCTGGAGTTACCTCATACACTGTCAAACTCTAGTGTTACCTCATACACTGTCAAACTCTGACCAATGTTCCAGCAGGAGCGTTTTAAAAACAAAACCAGGAAGGGATTTGGGAGATCACAGATCTCTGTCACAGACTGGCAAAAAGCGGCGCAAAACGTGCTGACAATGCATGTGGTGTAAATATTCCTGTCTGTTCTGAAGGGATATAGATGAATGGATTTTGGATCGCCCTTTAATTGATAGATAGACTGGCAAAAAGCAGAGCAAAACATGGTGCAATTAATGCAGTGTAAACACTCCTCGGTCTCTTCTAGATGGACATAGATAGATGAATGGATTCTGGGTCTCTCTTGATTTGAGAGACTGGCAAAAAGTGGAGCAAAATGTGCTAACAACACAAATAGTGTAAATATTCCTATCTCTTCTATAGGGATACGATGTCTTACAGACTGCTTGTTGGAAGCACTTCAGAAAGAAGCAAGAGGATTAAGGGTACTTTTTGTCCAACCCCAAATATCAGCCCCCACAGTATGATACTATATTAAGAACTCAAAATGGATTATACCATGTAAGGTCAATGACCTCTTTGATTTACAGACTCCATGCTTTTAAAAACAAAATTTACTAACGATATAAAAATGCATTTGCAGTTGAAACAAAATTTTTGCCTGCTTTATCCGAGTCCTCCCTGGATGAAATTTCAAATCATTCCTCACTGTGACATTAGATCAGCGTTAACTCAGAGTCCGACTTTTACTTACCTGTAAAGAAATGCAGATGTTGTATCTTTGTATTTGATGTCACTTAAGTTATTTTAAAGTGTTGTGGCATTCTTTTTTCCCCCTTTTTTTTTGTCTGAAATCACACAACTTGAATAAACATTAATGGCAGACTACCCTCTGATTTAGATCCACACCAAAATGTATGGCAAAACAGACAAACAGACTGGTGTGTTTACTGTCACAAGCGAGTGAAAAAAAAAAAAAAAAAAAAAAAAAAACAGCATGATGGGGGTGGAAGAGTCAGAGCATAGGCTGTTCTTATCATAATTTTTTTTTTTTTCGAACTTTTCTCAGTCTGTTTGCAAGTAAAAAACGAATCTGTTTCTCCACTAGTCTGGGCAGGTACACCCTGATATGGTTATTGACACACAGTTTTTTTTTTTTCTTTTTTGTTTTTTTTTGTTTTTTTACAGGACATGGAAATGAAGGAATGTTAACACATCAATAAAAAAAAAAATGTTAATATTCCATGAAAATAAATTACCTCACAGATGGCACCAAATTGCAAACACTAATGTTACAGTGTTCAACAGCATTCATGTTCAATGAAAGTTTGTCACAATCTTGGCAACCATAAGTTATACAGAAAGCTGTTATCATAATACACCATAATGGGAAACACCACCTAAATGCAGAAAGCTGTTATCATAATACACCATAATGGGAAACACTACCTAAATGTTCTCATTATTTCAAGAGATTCATCTGCATTTTGTGACAAGATAAACAAGTCAGATACAGTCAGTTTCAAAGTGAGGTGACTGCAGGCGGAAAATTGAAACAAACTTTAAAGAAAAATAATTGTTCCACCAAAACAAAAGAGACAAATAAATGACAAGAGAAAACAAGATGCGTTTCGACCTCTTTGGTCTTTGTCCGGCAAGACAAAGAGGACTCAAGACAATGAAAGTGAAGGGCATGCAGTTACCATGTACCTCCTCAAATTGGAGGCAAAATGGATTCTAATGCATTTGTACATCTGTTTTAGATTTAACATCATTTTCTTTCCCACCTTCATTAGCATTATAATCATTATTATCATTCTAAGTTTTAATATTATTATCATTCTTATTATCACTACTAAATCTTATCATCATTCCCATTTTCTATAACATTATCATTTACTTATCATTATTATTATCATCATCATCATAATTATTGTCACAATTTTTCTCGTTCTTCTTCCTTTTATTATCATCATTTTAATCATTATCATTGTTATCATTATTTTCATTACTATTATCATTATCATTATTGTTATCGTATAAGATAATGAATTTTTTTACTTTTACAATTTGCTTTGTTTTGTTTTGTGTTGTTTTCTTTTTGTTTTTTTTTTTGGGGGGGGGGGGGTTTTATGAACCTTTAAATATTCAAATTTTTTTTTCAAAGCACAACCAAAAAAAACCCAGCTCTTCAACAATACGAACAGCATTTTATCAACATTAGAACATAATAGATCAATATCTGGAAAAAAAAGAAGAAGAAGAAGAAGAAAAAGAAAAGAAAAGAAAAAAAAAAGCAACAACATACAACAACACACTCATATAAAGTCAAAAGCATATCCATAAAACACACACACACCATGTACCAAAAATGTCATCATATTACCACCGAACCCCTGGCTCAGGCATCCTTGTCAAAGACAAAACACACACACACACACACACACACACACACACACACACACACACACACACACACACACACACACACAAAGAAGTCATACACAGTCTGACTAAAAGAGGAGGAAAACAAAAACAAAAAAACAGAACAAAAAAGCAGCAGAAGAAGAAAGCCAAATGAATAACCACACTGTCAACAGAAGGGAGCAAGAGCATTAATTCTACACTTGATTTCAGTTCTATCTCGACGAGTGGCAAGAACTTCACAACGACATGCCCAGACTGAAAGGGGAGAGAATACTTCACGACAACATGCCCAGACTGAAAGGGGAGAGAATACTTCACGACAACATGCCCAGACTGAAAGGGGGAAGAATAAACTATCTCGCCTCACTCTCCTAAGTTCACGTCTTGTGTCTGAATCCTTTTCGCCTGCAGCACATCACCCATTACTTTCAGGCACCACAGCCACTGTGCGCTGCCAGAGAGCTGTTCCCCCCTGGTTAGGCTGCTCTCACAGGTAACCACCTATGCCTGACTGCTGATGTCTGCTGTTCAGCCAGAACGACGCACTGCCTGTATGTGGTTTTGATCACCATGTGTGTACTCCAAAACGTTTTTTCTTTTTTCTTTTTCCTGTCTCATCTTCTGTGCCATCTCAGTGGCAATGCACCAACGCCCACTCACTCCCCCCACCCCACCCCACCCCACCCCTGTCCACAGCCACAGCCCGGCCCATCCTTACATAGCCCTCAGCACCGGCAATCCACAGGGAGCAGTCAATGTCAAGTCATCAAGAGGCAACACACCAGAGTAGACACTGCACTGCTGCCTGGTCACTTTGGTGGTGTTTAGTAGTGCCTTTTTCTGATCCAACATATGCAGGACAACACTTACTAAGCCCCTAATGACAACAATTATTGCTTGGTAGCAGAGCCGGCGTGAGTGAGCTCTCACCTGGAGGGCGCTACTAAGTCTGTCCAGTGACAGCCCCATGAATTTGTCGATACTGGTGACCCCAATGGAATCGAACCAAGGACACAGACTTGGAGAAGATATCGAAACGGAGGTCACCATGAGAGCAGGGCATGAAAGACCACAGATTTTGACTCCTTTTTTATCATGCTGAACAATGAGGATAAGGATGAAGATGATGCTACAAATTTCCATTCCCATCTGAGACTGCATGACAGGGGGCTGTACTCTACGTTTACTTTCATAAAATATGCCAACATCAACCAGGCCTGAGAGATACAGACACTTACAGCGTTGGTCAGGATATTGGAGCAACACTCTCAGAGACGCATCCATTATGTGGATGAAACTCAACTGTGTGAACCTAGTCTTCCCAACTGAGCTGTAGCAAACTAAACTTTGGGCAGAAGCTGGTCAGGGCAGAAAAATTCCACATGGTTGTGATGGGCAATCGAACCCATGACCTCCCAGCCAGGAGTCTGTGATGCTAACCACTTCGCCACGGCGGCTGGTGTGGACAACAGACTACCAACCCATGAACAAAAGGCAGTCAGAGAGCCAATCAAATCAAAAGAAAGCAGTAATGACCTTTGGTAAGTGTGGCGGAACTTTTTAGCTAGCGAAACGTGAAAATACTTAACTGCTCCCCATTATGATCAATGCAATATGCCAAAACTGTTCAGAGCTAAAAAAAAAAAAAAAAAAAAAAAAAAAAAAAAGGAATGTCTCTTCTTGAGGTCAGTTTATAGTCATACTGACTTGTCCGAACAAACGCCATGTACGTCCTCAATACAGTGTGACCACAAAAACAAAGAAAAGAAAATAATGGGAGCTTAATCCTGTTCCCTTAATTCACTCTGTATCCTCAGTTTCATTGTACTAACCTCCCTGATAAAAACTGGTATGACAACCGTTTGTGAACTGGTGCCTTTGGTTTTTGTCTATCCCTCACATTTACGGATGAGAGAGAGGAAGGGGGTCCTGGCATTTGGACAGGTAAATCTTTCTAAAAACTTATTTTGGTCACGCTTACCTGTCTGTGATGTGATGACTGACTGCTATCACCATCCTTTCTCACCATCCTTCCTTTCACTCTTTCTCTCTCCCTCTCACAAACAGCACCCCAGGGTTATCAGTTTACCTCATTTTTCAATGTCCACCTTCACCCCCTCAGCCCCTTCTCCTCTCACTCCCTTCCCTCCTCTGTCTGACCAACTTTCGTTGCTGGCTGACTCTACAATAAGACGCACAATGCTGACGACAATGCGGCAGAGAATTTTGATGTGACCGCAGCTTGGGTCATTTCCGTCCCCTTTTGCTCTCATCTTGCCATGCTTTTCCTGAAAAAACTGCCCCATTACATCCTGGGCCACCCTCACCACTGCAAAGGAAGCTGCCACCACCCCCTTTCCCTTCTCCTCTCAGTCATGTTTCACATGTAAGATTGCCACCATGCAGTCGCCACATCCCATCAGTTGTTACATGAATCCTGTGAACTGGCCAGAGGTTTGTGTGTCCAAGTCTGGAGGTGCGGACATCGTACTTTATCAGAATAAAGCTTGAAGACCTTTTACATCCTAGAGATTGTCAGTGGAGACTGTCATTAGCGACTGTCATTTCTTATCAACAGCATGTGTCACACTGCATACACTGGGAAGTGACTGTCTCCTTCCAGATCAACCCCTCCCCCTTCTCGTTCAAAATGACCAACAACCTCCCACCTCCTCTTATTCCAAGATGAATTTTTTATTGGCTGTCCTGTTCCTCAGATAGCCTCTCAATCAGACAGATATCAGAGGCATAATGGGAAGCTTAGCATTCAGAAAGAAGGTCAAGCCTCCCCACTAGGAGACTGATCATAGTTCAGCCTCAGAGTGTAAAACTCAACACTGGTGTACACCAGGGAGGGAAATGTCGTCTCTCCTACTCTGAGATCCTGTGTCAAGTTTCACTGATCAAACCCAGAAGAAATGTCAGGTGAAGCAAAGTTTCAGAGTCTTGAGAGTATGAATTGCTCGTATTTGTGCCATATGTTTTAACAATATAACCTGATGCCAACCTGGTAAAATCTGTTAAAGATGATTATGAACACTCTATTTCAACAGTATAATTCTTTGTCAGTACTTAAATCTGTTAGGATGAATGAATTCTAGATTTTTTAAGTAAATTTTGCCAATACTTGTAAGATCTATTGAGATAATTAATGAACACTGTTGATCATCTTGATGGTTTGTAGAATGTGACTATAATAAACACATGTGCTTGGACTAAGTGAATTCCAGTACCTACATACACATCACCCGAGTATTGACTACCTTGAGGAGTTACTTCCCTTCAATTCTTTAGCAGTTCCTTACCGTCTCATACCTCTCATTAAAATCCACCCGAAACTTGAGTGAAGAACTTGAGTGGAGACACAAATTACAAAGTAAAATCACTTTACACTACTCTTACCTTTGCTGGCTGAGGACTCACACCTCCCTGAAGTTCAGAGGACAAGTATGAGGACTCATCATGCCGGACTTTTAGTCTCTCAGTCTCATCTACAACCCAGGTTCTGTCATCTTCACAGGCCTTGGGTTCAGGGTACATCGACGTACCCTGGACCAGCACAGGATCAAGACTACCCATGTGGCCACGCAGACAACAGACTATTCAGCCAGCCTACAAAGAGCCGTTGATCAGCTAAGTCTTTGTGTACCTGTTGGACTCCGACTCTAATCATCAGAACATCCCCTCTCTTTATGACAAGATGCAGTAAGGGGGATCAGTCCAATGAAAGACAGACTGATTCTACCGATTCTGCTGGTCGCCCCCAAGGACAAAACTGACAAACTGGACAAGTCTGGAGTGATCTACCAAATAGACTGTCGTGA
>JADBJO010017952.1:12500-36418 GCA_016801955.1 Conus betulinus | reverse complement strand
GGAGGGGCCCTTTTTCCTTTTATTATTAACATGGTTTATTACCACTAAGTGTTGTAAAGGAAACCCACAGAGGTGCACGTCAATACCGACCATGGCCATCAGTCAGTCACTGCCGTCCTGTTCCTATGACGTCAAGTCAGGTGACGTCAACCAGAGGAGGACTCGACGTATGAAATACCGTGTTGTTTTGTTTTTTGATTTCAGAGGCAACAAGTGTTGATCGCATTCTTTACTGTCTTCATTTGGTGGCTGCACTCCAAAAATCAATGCGCCAAGGCCTTGCTTAATTAAGGGGTCGAGTATTCTTTAAACTGGCGCAGGTAGATTGCTTCGGGAATTTTTATAGCGTCTGAAAGTTCATTAATTCTCATTTTCTCTCATATTGGCTTCAGGTACAAGCTAGGTTTCCAAAGCAGTATATGAAAACCCAAAAACCAGGTCTAATGAGGGGTTTACCCTGGCGCAAAGGGATGGTCACGGGTGAGAGCGAAGGCTTAAAAGTGACGTCAGCTAAGCGGAAGGTCATGTATTTGAAGACTGTTTTGTGATTTCATCGGTGAAAAATCCCGCTAAAACAAGGGAAATAATTGGAGGAGAGTTGTTCTTTTGATCAAGTATCGGTTTAACCATTAAATGCGGACTCACAACGTATGGTAGGCCCTCAAAACTCTAACATGGATTATGTAGTGTTTTAGCGCAAACTCCTAACTGTGGCATGTGGCCTGTCATATCTAGGTGCCTGGCTATCTAAGATGGCAAGTTCGCACGTGTTGGGGAGGGGAGGGGGGGGGGGGGGGGGGGGGGTGGGGGGGGGGCAAAGTTCAAAGTCCACTGGGATGAACTGGGGAGTGGTCCCTTTATGTGAGTTTTGGCCATGGGTTCCCAGGGCGGGGCCATGTTTGAAGCATATGAGGGCATGGAGGATGGGGGTGGACGGGATACAGCCAATGCTGCGGAGAAATTCGAGGGCTTAGATTCTGGACGCATTGCAGATCGGATGTGTGTACCTTCGAAACGCCGCGGTGTGTGTGTGTGTGGTCGTGTGTGTGGTGTGTGTGTGTGTCGCTCCTACGCATAGACACATGCGCAACGTGTCCCGCACATGCACGCATACCACATGAAGGCACACGTGCAACACACACGCGTACACGCCCACATACAAAGACAACACACACAATGCATACATGTTACACAAAAACATATGCACGATACATGTGCATAGCGCACACACCCACACAATCACACACACCACACATGCACACGCACTTTCTGCACACGCACACACACACGCCGTACATACACACACAAGGCACACACACACACACACACACACACAAACACACACACACCACACACACACACACCACATACACACACATCACTCACACGTGCGCACGCGCGCCCGCCACGAAACACCACTACATACACACACACACGTGCGCACACACATTACAAACACACCACGTGCGCACACACATACACACAACGCGCGCAACACACTCATGCGCGCGCGCGCGCACACACACACACAAAACACACACACACACACCACACACACACACACCCACACACACCACCACACACACACACATAGCGCACGCGCACCACACATGGGGCCGTGCCCACACATCCACCCACAACACATGTTTACATTCACTGCACCCACACATACATAAAAAAAACCCAAGACACAACCGATACTCGGTAGGCACTCAAGGTCCTGAGCAGTGCATTGGGCTAATGCCTAGGTCATACATTTGCTAAAGTCGTTAGCCCACGAGACCCTCTTCTTCTTCTTAGTTTGTTTAATTCATTTATCCATCAGCTTCAAATCATGCGCAGTGTGTACCTCTCAAAACTAAATAGTGAATGTAGTGTAGCGTATATGACTAGTCGCCCGCGTATGCAAAAACTCCCCTCGATTTTTGAACTGATAACTCTAACTAACACTGCTGTGTGTGTGTGTGTGTGTGTGATGTGTGTGTGGGTGTGGTGTGGGTGTGGTGTGTGTGTGTGTGTGTGTTTATGTGTGTGTGTGTGTGTGTGTGTGTGTGTGTGTATGTGTGTTTGTGCAATGTCCCGTGTGTGCGTGCGCCGCCGCCGCGCGCGCCGACGCGGTGTGGTGTGTGGTGTGGCTGTGTGCGTGTGGTTGTGGGTAAAAACAACTCGCCTATTGTACATAAACATCTCTCTCTCTCGTCTGCTCTCCTCTCCTTTCCTCCTCTCCGCCCTTCTCTCCTCTCTCTCTCTCTGGTACGTTTTTTGGAGAGGGGGTTTGGTGAATAGACAGACTGCGCGAGCAGTGGACGAAGAGGATCTATTGTTTTATTTATTTCCTGCTTCATCTGTTTTTAAATAACTCAAAGGTGTTTGTTTTTGTCATCTTTTCTGATTGAAGAAACCGGTTCTTTTTTTCTTTTTGTCCAGTAAAGACCGTAACTGGAAGGCTGGAGTGAGTGAGGGTGAGGGTGATAGGGTGCGGTGGTGGTTGGAGTACCCGCAGAGCCAGCCAGACAGCCAGCCAGCCAGCCAGCCAGCTCGGCAGACACGGAAGGCAGGCAAACAAAACGATCAAGATAAAAGAAGGTCCGTTGCCCTCAACTCACTTCCTGATTCGATTAAGTGGTAAAAGTTAGGGTTAGTTCACCTGCCAACCTTCACACCCTTCGCAGTTTGTGGCAGTTGAAGATAAACATGGAGTCCCCCTGGGAGAGGACGGGGAAGGCTGTCTACACCACAACGACATCATCCTGACGATAACACGGCAACATGGGATGCAAAAATCACATTTAAAAAATGTATATTCTTTCAGGACACCTGTAGGAACTCGAGGTCGCAACCTTCTGAATTGCGATTCGGGTCATCCAAGCTCACACCATTCTCCAACCCCAACCCCTAACCCCACCCCCCTCCCCCCCTCGTGCCCCTCCCCTCCCCCCCCCCCCACCCTCCTCAGCCCCACCCCTGCCTCCCATTCGGACTGGCATCATAATTCGGGGGGAGGCTTGAGGGGTGTCATTATACCCCAAGCCATGTGTTTATTCACAAGGTGTCAAGACCCGTGTGTCTTAGATATTAACGGAATACTTAGCCATGTGATGTGCTGTGTTGTGTGGTGTGGGTGTGTGATGTGTGTGTGTGTGGTGTGGTGTGTTGTTGTGTTTGGGTGCGTGTAACAGCTAGATATGTATGATGAAATGTGTGTGATTGCGTGCGTGCGTGCGTGCGCGCGCGGCATGTATGTGTACCAGCTGTGTGTATATGTATGTGTCTAATGCCTGCGCGTGTGTGTACGTGCGTGCGTGTGAGTGACGGTGTTGAGTGTGGTGTGTGTGGTGTGTGTGTGTGTGTGTGTAGTGTTTTTTGTGGTTTTGTGTGTGTGAAGATGAGAGAGAGAGGCGTGAGAGAAGTGAGAGAGAGAGAGGAGAAGAGAGGAGAGCGGGCGACCTCAAAGTATTGGCTGTTTGTACCTCAAACAAATTATACAACAGCAAATAAGACATTAACAGACATAAACTGGTGAAAGCACGCGGCGGTGAGCCACAAACACACACCATACTACACGGGTGCGCAAGATATCAGAGAGAGAGAGAGATGAGAGAGAAGTGAGAGAGGAGAGAGAGAGAAGTGCATTTAAACAAAACGTAGTGTATACTTTGAGCACACGAAGCTTTTTATACAGAGACAGGCAAGTAGACAGAAAAAACAGGCAGACCATGGGCAGAAATTGAGACAAGCAGAGGCAGACAGACAAACGCACAGAGAGAGAGAGAAGAGAGGAGAGAGAGAGAGACTGAGACGAGGAGAGGAGAGAGAGAGAGAGAAAACAGACAGACAGAAGACACGACAGACAGACAGGACAAAGACTACTTATACATACTTATGTCCGTAATAATGAGTTAGAGACAGAAAACACACAAAAACACACACACACACACAAACACCGACACACCACCACACAAAGATAGAGAGTCATTGGTGCAGAGGTGTGTGGACGCGAATATTCGCCATAAATTACTCTGATACGACTTCGTCTTAGATATTTGCTGACAGAGCAACTCACTTCAGTGCCAGACTTTCGTTTGGGGGGGGACGGAAGGGAATAGGCGGGAGAAGGGAATGGGGGGACAGAATACGTGGATGCAGGAAGAGTCGGAGGTGTGTGTGGTGTGTGGGGGGGGGGGGGGGGGGGGGGGGGGGGGGAGGGGGGGGGGGGTGGGGGAGGGGGGGGGGGGGCATCAATCAACACACTGCAAATCAGACAAGCTGTTCTGAAATACTGGCTGGAAGCGCAGGAGGAGTCAGTTGGCTCTCCGTCTGCAAGTGGCGGGTTTTGGTTCTGTGACCAGGAGTAGGGGCGGAGCTGAACGGATTTTGTTTGTTTGTTCGTTTCTTTTCTTTCTTTAGCTGTAGTCCGATGTTTGCAGGACAAATGCATTGTGTACTGTGCCATGTACGTCACCCAGTAACCCAGCTTTATACACAGGTTGATATCCTCCTTTCTGTTTTTCGTTCGTTTGTTTGTTTGTTTGTTTGTTTTTTATAAATTTTATTTGTCATTGAATTTACTTATTTATTTGTTCGTTATTTATCTATTTCTTTCTTTCTGACTTGAGTTATACCTAATTTCTTATTTTTGCGGTTGCTTTTTTTTCCCCTCATCTTTCTCTGTTTAAACAACAATTATTGCAAATGAACATGTGTATGGGGGAAAACATCTCAAAGAAGAGAGAAAACCACAGTGAAGTTACATGCAACTACGAGAATAACTATAAACGACAAAATGGATACACACACACAAACACACACACACACACACACCACATATATATATATATATATATATATATTATATATATATATGTATATAGTATATATATATAATTATATATATAAAGATGTGGGTGTGTGTGTGTGTGTGTGTGTGTGTGTGTGTGTGTGTGAGGTGTGTGTGTGGTGAGTGACGTGAGCGTGTGTGTGTGTGCGTGTGTGTGTGTGTGTGGTGTGTGTGTGTGTGTGGTGTGCGTGCGCGTCGCGTGCGCGTTGTGTGCGGCATGCGCGCGTGCACGTGTTTGTGTGTGGTTTTGTGTGTGTGTGTGTGTGTGGTGTTGTGTGTAGTGTGTGTGTGTGTGTGGTGTTGTGTGTGTGTGTGTGTTCAAAGTGAGGTGACTGTAGTCGGAGACTGAAACAAATTTTAAGAATAATTCTTAGCGAGTCCGCCAAAACGAGGACGAGCAAGTCTCAAGACAACCCTGTTTGACCTTGGTTTTGGGCGGACTCCTAAGAATTGTTCTTTTAAACGAAAATGGTTTCAGTTCCGCTCAGAGAACTCCTTTATAACCGGAGGTGTTTACTAAACGCCTTGCTCCGAGATCTGGGGGTCATGAGGGAACTTTTTTTTCCCCGCGATCTCCTAAGATCAAATTGATGCAAACCTCGCGGGTACCCATCTGAACACTCTTTGTGAGGGTAGCACAGCACGCACTGAATCAGCTGTAGAATTCTTGTCTGCAGTGGGTGGGTTAGGTCATTAAAAAAAAGAAAAACAGGATTCTTTTGAGACAGCTAAGCAAAGCCCCCGAGGCTTCTGAAATGTCGCAATCGCCATTCAGAGAGGCAGCAGTTTGTTGTTTATGGGACCACTTCAACCTTGTAGGTTGTAATGGGAACGGGTGAACGTTTCGTCAAAACAGGAAGCTGCTCTCGAACGCCTCAACAAAACACACTAGAGACTGTTGCCCACCGACAAGTCAGAGAGAGCCAGCGCCCCCCCCCCCCATCCTCAGACACCATCGCCACTGGTTCTGTTTCAATAGCTCTCAAGCGTGGATCGCCCTGTCGGAACTTCACCAAAGGGATGTCGTCAGATCACTACGCCACCGGAAGCTCGGCGGATGACAGCAATTGTATCCTGCCGCTTACCACGCCTGCTGTGGAGAGATAGCGTGGCGTGTAAGATGTAATGCAAATACTATCTGCCCACCAGAGTCGTGCAGTTCGTGAGTTCCGACTGGGTCCCTACCCTCATCTCCACCTCTACCTCCACTCCCCCCCCCCCCCCCCCCCCCACACACACACCACACATGACTATGGCGTCATTGTAGTATGACGTGGGCGAGACCAGATCCGTCTGGCAGACGCGGAAGGGGCGGGGAAATGTGGCGGCTTTTCGGTCCCGATCTCAACTGTAGGGTTTGAACTCTTGAAAAGTCATGAGCTATGGCAATAGCTTAGGCCTCCCCACTCTGACTAAACTTATCCATGCAGCGGTGAGCAACTTCTCTCCCACCATCACACCCCTCTCCCCCTTCCGTTCCCCATCCCTTCCTTCATGACCGCCTCCTGAGTCCTCTCTCTCTCTCTCTCTGTCTCTCTGTCTCTCTCTCTCTCTCTCTCTCTCTCTCACACACACACACACTCACTCACACACACACACACACACACCACACACACACACCACCTGTGTCCTTCTGTCTCTGTGCCTGACTTGTCACTCGGACACCTTGCATAGTCGGAGAGCAATAATGACTGTCAACGATTGATCTCTGAAGACAGAATATGGTTTCCTTCATTGTGAGATTGAAAACGTGTCACGGTGAATCTCACTATTCTAACCAAGAAACGATAAAGGAAGAAGTCAGTATGAGAGAGAGAGAGAGAGAGAGAGAGAGAGAGAGAGAGAGAGAGAGAGAGAGAGAGAAGAATTGCCCACTCAGTGTTCAGATTCCAAAATATATTGTGCATTTCAATGTGTACCGTGATATTACAAGTTGTGTTTGCTGATCATGAATTCTAAAGAATTCACTCTGTTTTTTGTCTTCGAAATTTAACCAGTCGTTTAAGAAATGTGAACAATCTGTAGTTAAATATATTCATATTAATTTTTCTGTATTACCTGTTTCAATAAATGACGTGTTTGAAGTATGATTAGGCGATCGGGTTTACAATACTACAGAGTTGCATTTGATTTATTATTGATGTCATGCGTCAACCATATGTTTTTCAACATCGCATCGTACTTTTGTCCCTTTGCGGATTTTGATGTTGGGTGTGTGGTTCGGTATCACTCCAGAATTTCGCTTTCGCTGCAGCGGCTGTGCGCAAGTGTTTGACCGGGGTGTGTGGGCAGCCTGGGGAAATTCCTTTCGTGGGGGACTTTTCCTTGAGCTTCTTGTCTGCGCTTGAGCGGAGGGATTAAGTACGCGTCAGCAGCATTGATTTGGAGTTGCTTGCCTTGATTTGTTGCAATATTGGTACTAACTCCTTGTTTATTAGGACTCTCTATCCCTCCTACCTCAGTTTAAGACTGCTTTAGATGATCATTTACGTTCTCTCGACATGACTCGACTCGGGAGCTCAAGAAAGAGGTAACTCATGCCCCCCCCCCCCCCCCCCTCCCCATTCCTACTCCACATCTCCTCTCCCATATCCCTATCTTATTCAAATAATTATGATGATTATGCAGATTCGTTGACGTACCTACCTTCTGAATGACTGAGGGGCTCACGGTTTTTGAAAAACAATGGGGGACATAAATGTCCACGTGTATCTTACTAATCCTTCTTCCCCATCCTTACCTTCCTTCCCCCCCCCCCCCCCTCCCCCCCCCCCCCCCCTCACCCCACCAAACTCTTCCTGCTTTTTCCACGCCTTTTACATTTTGGGACTGAAGGCGTTTAAAAACAAGGGCACATAAATGTCCACATGTACCTTATTCTTCCTTCTTCCCCATCCTTATCTTCCACCCTCCATCCGCCCCCCTCCCCCACCACTCGCCCCCCTCCCTCACACCCTCCCTCCTTCCCCACCCTCACCCCTCCACCAAACTCTTCCCTGCTTTCCTTGCCTTTTACATTTTTTGGGACTGAAGGTGTTTAAAAGCAAGGGAACATAAAAAGTCCACATGTACCTTATTCTTCCTTCTTCCCCGTCCTTCCCTCCCACCCTCCCCCCCCCCCCCCCCCTCCCCCAGCCACCCTCCTTCCCACCCCCACCCCTCCACCAAACTCTTCCCTGCTTTCCTTGCCTTTTACATTTTGGTACTGAAAGTTTGTGAAAACAAGGGGAACACGATTGTCCACACATATCTTCTTATTCCTTCTTCCCCCATCCTTACCGGCCTACTTACTGGGGCAATGCTGGCTGTAACATCTGTGTCTTCTACTGCAATCGAGGTCAGACAAACACACAGATATCTGCTGAGCAGCGAAGGGACTGAGACGGAAAACAGATTCGAAGTATCTCGAAGAGAAGCATGCAATGACACGGCAGGGTTACTCATTCTTTCCTCCTACTGTTTGACAGGATGCTGATGACGTTGTCTGTCCATTATTCCGCAGCATGTTTTAGCCATTGTCCACGACGCCATACAATAATCACCTGATGCCATATGTTCAGGAAGCAAGTACGTACACGCAGACATTCATGTATGCTTGAATGAAAGAGAACCAATCGGACAAATAAAGTTGGGATAGAGGAGAAGAGAGGAATGGGAAACGGGGGGGGGGGGGGGGGGGGTCGAGGACTAGACTTCGAGGACGCATCCATCCAACCCTAGCCTGTAAGCTGCTGGAACATCTGTTTGTAAATGCGCTGTTCGACCTAAAGACATCATCGGTGCCGTGAAAACACTGCCATCATCTTCTCTGACCCCCCCTCTCTGCCCTGTGAGCTCTCCCAGCCTCCCTGAAACGTAGAACCCGACTGTCCTTGCAGCTAGCTGCCTTAGCTGGCTGGCCTACAGTAAATCTGTGCACGTACGATCATGGAGTGCCTTCTCTAGCTTGCCAACATCCACGAAAACGAGGAGACTGGCAGACTAGCAAGGGAAGGGAACAAGAATCGATGCCACAAAGGAGCAATGTTTGATCCGGGAAAAGGTGACCAAGCCCACGCTGAAGCCCAAGCCAAGATGGGAGAATGGCTTCAGCGACGTATTAAACCACGACAGCAGGGACGGCCGCAGGGAAGGTCAACTGGTTGATCGTCGCGAGACGCAGGACTGAACACTCCAGACCGGTGCATCTCAAGTTCGTCGAGTTCCGTGTCGACGATTGCTGTCTGCTCCCTTCCACCACTTCCCCAGGGACGGCGGAGGACCTTCCCCAGCACTGTCCCCTGCATCACAACTCATCAGCAGACACCTGCTCTGCAGACGCTCCTGCTGTGAGAGATAACTCTGTGGACCTGTTGAAGCAGCCCTCAACGGACAGCGGTGTTCATTCAAGATCCTGAATTTCCTGTCTTAGAGAACGTCGACAACAAAGTCCATGTCTAGTCAATCACTGCTGCTCCTTCACTGCAGGCTACGCCGATGTTCGCGGGCTCTCTACGGTGCACAGGTAATTCGTAAGTGTGTTGGGCATGACCGACTTCACGTTCGTTTGGAACGGGGCGCCTGAACGGTCCAGCTGCTTACAGCGGCGATTACTCACAGAGATCGTGAGTTCGAACCCTGTACAGAATGTCCGGGAAATGGGGATACAGCGGAAAGAACTACAGGCAATCTCCTTTCTTCTCCACATTGAACTCAGGAATGTTGAGTGGCGGGTCCGGGGGAGAAGCCGTGCGATTCGGCGTCACGCAACGTCTCTCCCCTCTCAAAGGACGTTCCTCATTTTCAACCACAAAATTGCAGGCCGGTTAATCACAAAATCATATCAGCAAAAAAAAAAAAAAAAAAAAAAAAAAAAAAAGGTAAACAAAAAAACTTCATCATTTAAGTAAGGTATGTCTTTTAAAGCAACACTATTCTACAGTCATGCACATCACTCGCGCAAGCCGTTCTCCACCCCTCCCCTCCCCTCTTCCCCTCCCACCTCCAGAGTGAGAGAGAAAGAGGGAGAGAAAGAGAGAGAGAGAGAGAGAGAGAGAGAGAGAGAGAGAGAGAGAGGCAGACAGACAGACAGACAGAGGGAGGAAGGGAGGGAAGGAGGGAAGGAGAGCACGGTAGGTGATACCAGGGCACATGTAAATATACAACTGGGAATGGAATTTTTTTTTTTAATCTGATGAACAGTCTCAAATCCGACACACTTACAATTGCCCATATTGTGCGACACCTCTGTCTATGATTCCTATCGTTGTTACAGGTCCATAGGTCACGTCACTGGAGGGCGTTACTGACCGCTTCTCCAATCCCAGTGCTGCAGGCAGGTGACTCGTAAGTAGAGACAACTTCCCCTCGCGTCCTCCCCCCCCCCCCCCCCCCCCCCCCCCCCCCCCTCACTTCCACACTCTTCACCTACTCCGTAACCTTCCCCCCACCCCCAACTTATTTCACCTCCCATTACTTTTGTTTGAGATTGTTTAGTTTATAACCTCTGGAAGGCCTATTCTTTCTTTTTACCCCCCCCCCCCCCCATCTCCCTCCCTCTCTCTCTCTCTCTCTCTCTCTCTCTCTCTCTCTAAAATGTGTACACATGTGTGTGTGTGTGTGTGTGTGTGTGTGTGTGTGTGTGTGTACGCGCGCGCGCATGCGCGCATGCATGTGTGTGTGTGTGTGTGTGTGTGTGTGTGTGTGTGTGTGTGTGTGTCTGTGTGAAGCAAGATTTCTGTTTGAGTGTAACATAGAATAGCCATATAAAGCGAACATTACAGTGGTCGTTGTAATACTTTGGAAAAGTATATGTTTCTGGTATTTAAAGAAATGCAACCGTATCATACTGGATTTTTTTTTTCAGCCCATAGTTGTATGTGCAGTTCAAGGCTTTACAAGCTATCAAATGGAAATAAGTGTCTTTGAAAACACATTGCTCTGCGATGACAATACTGATGTTAACAACTTACGGTACTCACCGTTGAGAGCCAAGAAGAGACCATCAAACACTTCAGAATCTCCAAGCAGAACGCACAAGTCGTCGGTCTCTACGCAAATACGTCCCCACACAAATTATATTCTTTCACTAACACACGCTAGTTTTTATACTTCCTATTTTGGTACTCTGCAGTTCTCCAAATGCCCAGCGTCATAGATGTCGTCTGCCGGCAGGCTGAGAAGCCCGCTTGAGCACAGGGCTGCAGTGTTCGCAACCCGGATATGACGTCACTGAGCGGATATGACAGCGTGGACACAGTGCCTGAGTTGGGGCAAGAGAGAGAGAGAGAGAGAGAGAGAGAGCACGTTCGTTTGAAAGATGATGAGCGTTGTTTAGATTTTTGAGGCTGTCGATTATCCGTTACATCTGAATAATAATCGTTATCATCAAAACAAATTCAACATCTGGGATATTCAGTTTCATGGATTTGTTGAAAAGTTTGCTCGTCTTGCTCGTAATTTTCTTGATTTGTGTTTAATCGCAATTGCAATTTTTATAGTAGCCTAACCTACCTCCTAGTTTGTACTTAAGAAAGCCTTTGAGTTTTTTTTTTTTTAGTTTTATTAACAAGACCAAAAAAAAAAGCTTAAGCAACAACTGTAGAAATGTTAATGTGTCTCGATTTCTTGTTGTATATATGTTTCTTGTTCATCAACAAGAACACAAAAAATGATAAAATAACTGCGTAAGCAACAACTGTGGTGATATTATCAAGGTGCCTCGACTGCTGTCACAAGTCTACTAGCAAAGAGCGACAATACACAGACAAAAAATTCTAGTGGGCTGTATCTTTATCCAGTTACGTTATTTTGTTCCATGGGTTGTTTTTTTTTAATCGTCCGTGATACGGATCAGGGCGTTTTCCACGAATCAGAGTGCGCCTCACTTGATTCAACAGAGCAGTCTTCCGGTTTTTTTTTTTTTTTTTTTATCAGACTTTGTTCTTTGAACTCTCGCACCATCCCGTGAAATGACTCCCATGCCAATCATTCCGTCTCCGCCGTGCACAGCCACACCCATCCTCGTCCTGTATCCTGCGGCGCCAGCAGTCCACTCCTTACGTGACGAAGGTTCAGTCTGCGTTCGCAGTTTGGCGGTCCCTGACAGCTATATGATTCATTGCTGGTCTTGCATTCTGACAGAAATGTAGAGCGTGGCTCTATAAGGGACCACGAAAGACCGCATCGTTTATTCCTCACAGCCTCGTACCTGGTATTATGACACAGGAAGGGAGTTTCATCTGAACATGACAGAGACGGATTAAAGTTCTAATAAAGCTGAGTCTGAAGAGAGGGGAGAGTGGGGAGAGTGGGTTCAGATCTGGAAAAGGAAGGGATGGGGATGAGGAAGGGGGTGGGGTGGGGGGGGTGGGAGGTGACATTTTCCCAGGTGCGTCAGAGGCCTTTCCTGGAAGACATCAATTATCTCTTCACCAAACAGGCACGTATAAATCTGTCCCTGTTTGAAGAAAATGGGTTTGGATGGTCGAGCACCCAGGACCCCCCTTTCTTCTTCCAAACTCAGCAATCAAATGTTGTATTCCTGGCTAAGATACCATCTCTGATGCATGTATCGATCTATAAATGGATTTTTGTTTCTGCAGACCTCTATCTCTCCGTCCATGTCGCTGTCAATTTGTCTGTCTGTCTGTTTGTCTGCCTGCCTGCCTGCCTGCCTGCCTGTCCTGTCTGTCTGTCTGTCTGTCTGTCTGTCTGTCTCTCTCTCTCTCTCTCTCTCTCTCTCTCTCTCTCTCTCTCTCTCTCTCTTTCCCAACACACCCTCCACCCGTGAGGAGAAAAAAAAAAACAAGCACTTGATACATGCAAACGATTTGTTGAACAAGGAAACCCAAGCTTTCATGTCTTCTCTTTATATGCCATGCTAGACAGTATCATAACCTTTATGACATAGTACGCATTATGTGATTTTTTTAATGTGTCAAATGGTCTCGACAGATGGTCATGCGGTTCAATGGTATGTCTGACTTCGATGCTCACATCCTCTTTTGCTAATGTGATCTTTGTTCATTGCTCGTGAGTCACCCTCCAATACTGCCGTCTCCCTTTTTTCGTTAGGTCACCGAGTTTCGTAGCTAGGCCTGTGTCCGACAACAACGTGTCCAGCCAACACAAAGACTCGTCTGATTCTGTTGCAAGCCTGTGTCTGACAACTTCTTCTTCTGCGTTCCAGAATCATGACTCAATATTTCCAGACCAGTTTGTTGGATGAAGGCTGCTGTTGTCTTCAGATCCTCCGTTGTGCCCCAAAGCTTTGCCGCAAGCGTGGCTGCGTGTGGCCAGCGCTGTATCCGTGCATCCTGGTAAAGGGGGCAGGACTGAAGATGTGCTCGGGGGGTTGTGGGCCTGTCTCACAAGGACAGTCAGGTGTGTGCGATACCCCAATTCGATGGAAATGGGCTCGCAGACGGCAGTGACCAGTTCGTAGTCTGAAGATTGTGGTCTGTTGGTGTCGATGTAGTTGGGGCAGCTGATCATCAGACGGGTGTATATGTTCTTTGGTTATGAGGAAAATCTGCAGCTCTGGGTTTGTTTGTTTTTTTGTGGCTTTTTTTGCCGGATGCCTTCAGCGTTCCACTGCACTACCCTTAAAAGGGCTGTTACAGGAAAGAGGTGTGACCAGTCGCTGTCAGACAACATTATTTCCAGCCGACACAACTACTCGACTGATTCTGTTGCAGATTCCCCAGTCGTGATTTTTGAGTCCGCGGTTCAAATGTGCAAAAACAAAGCCTGGCCTAGCGTGGAAAACTTGATTCTAGGAGGACGAGCTCTTGTGCGCACTGACCCATCGGTCAAAGCAGAGTGGTTGACATCAACGTGACGGTAGACAGTTGCGAAGAGCTGTATTAATTTCTTGAGTGCGTCTTCGATAGTCTTGCTCAGAACAACGTAACAAGAGCTACCATCGTGGGAGGCTTGAAGGTAGGAGAAGGGGAGAGAGAGAGAGAGAGAGAGAGAGAGAGAGAGAGAGAGAGAGAGAGAGAGAGAGAGAGAGAGAAGATACAATTGCATCATTAAATCGTTGTTATTATCATTAACCCTCGCTGGTCGGAGTAGGAAGAGGAAGAAAAAGGTACTGCGACATTCCGTGTCCTATCCTGGCCTGCTCTAGGTGAATGTTCCACAAAGAGTGCGTGGTGGCCAGCAGTGAGTAATCCCGAGGTATGTGTTGCAAAGCGGTAAATAAATCCACAAGAAGACACAGCATTCAGTTGTGACTAAAAAGCACAAAGAATATCCTGCTATCAGCAGTCAGTCAGCGATCGGGAAGGAATCAGTATAATGAGCAGGGAACCATCCTAAAGAACTGGTATCATCCGCCAGTAAACTTGTTGCAAAGAATGTGTAGTAATGAACAGTGCAGACACTGCAAAGAGTGGGTAAAATTAGTCGTGAAGAAGTGGCAAAGCAAAAGGGTATGTATTAACAGTGAACAAGCTGTAAAGAAGGACTGAAATCAACAGTGAATAAGCTGTAAAGAATGGATAGAAATTAACAGTCAATAAGCTGTAAAGAATAGAGAGAAATCATGGAGTGAGATCAACAGTGAACAAGCTGTAAAGAATGAATAGAAATCAACAATGTATATGCTGCAAAGAAAGGGATTGAAATCAACCGTAAATAAGCTGTAAAGAAAGCGTATCAACCAAGAATGAAAATGCTACAAAGAATGAATCCAAAGCAAATTGAATAAGCTACAAAGAATGGGTAAGGGTCGACGCTGAATAAGCTGCAAATAATGATCAGCAAAAAAACAGCGATAAGCTGGAATCAACAGGGTAAGTTGCAAAGAATGATAAAAAAAAGTCACTAGTGCAAAACTTGCAATGAATGGATTGGAATCACCAATGACTAAGCCTGCAAAACAGAGCACCACTAAACAGCCAATGAACTGCAAAGAATACGTAGCAGGAGAAATAAACTCAAAGAAACGGTCGGAATGAACAGTGCGTAGGAGTTACAGACGGGTAGCCATCAACAGTGAATAAGCTGCGAAGGGTAGGCAGGGATCACCCCGGAATACGCAACAAAGACTCGATTTGATTTAACAATGACTAAAACGGCTTAAAGAATGGGCAGGGATCAACAGTGAATAAGCTGCGAAGGGTAGGCAGGGATCACCCCGAATACGCAACAAAGACTCGATTTGATTTAACAATGACTAAAACGGGTTAAAGAATGGGCAGGGATCAACAATGAATAAGCTGCGAACAATGGGTAGCAATCACCAGAAAGTAGTACGTGACAAAGGATGGGTACGAGTCAACACTGAATGAGCTACACAGAATAGACAGTTATCAGCAGTCAATAAACTACAAAGAAAGGGCAGTAAGTAATCAACAGTAAATAAACTGCAAAAAAAAAAATGGGTACCGTATGAATCAGCAGTGAAAAATATTTTTTTTGTAATGGATCGGAATGAAAATTTCATGAGCTGTAAAAAAAAATGGATGGAATCAACGGTAAGTATTCCGCAAGAAAAGGGGTAGGCATCAACAATGAATGCTGCAAAGAATTTCTAGGAATCAACGGTGGATAATCCTCAAAGGATGGGTAAGTATCAACTGTGAATAATCCGTAAAGAATAAAGCATAACCAACGCAAAAAAATGGGTAGTATCTGACTGTAACTAATGCGCGAAGAATGGATATCGATAAACAGTGAACAAGGTGCAAAAGACTGAGTTGCAATCAGCAGTGAATTAGCTGCAAAGCACAAGCAGAACTCGGTAATGAATGACCAGTGAAGAATTGGTAAGGCAAAAATGTATAACAGTCAAAGAATATATAATGCAATGCAAAGAACAGGTGGCAATCAACAATGAACGAGCTGGAAGGACTGGGTTACAATTAACAGTGAATAAGCTGCGAAAATGGATGATGAGAATCAACAGCGAATAAGCTGCAAAAATTGTAGGGATCACCAGTGAACAAGCTGCTAAGAACAGGCTCAAATCAACAGCGAATAAACTGCAAAGAAACATAAGTGAATAATCTGTAAAAGTGGACAGAAGTCAACAGTGAATATGCTGCAAAAACCAGCATGAATCAACACCAAATAAAACCGCAATGATGGGAGTTTCAAGGAGTGGATAGTCTGCAAAGAATGGGCAGATATCAAACGTGGGAATGCTGTAGAGAATGGTCATGAATCAACAGTTTCCAATCTGCAAAGAATGATAAGGAATCCATAGTGAATAAGCTGCAAAGAAAGAACACCAGTCAACGGCAAATGAACCGCAAAGAATTGGAAACAATCAAAATATGAATAAGCTCAAAGATACGAATGGAATAAACAGTAAATAAGCAGAAATGAACGTGAAGAAATCAACAGTGAATGAGTTGCAAAGAATGCTTAGAAACAACAGGAAAACAAGATCTATATTTTTTAAAAAGCTGCAATTAACAGTGAACAGAATGCAAAGAATGGATGGCAAATCAACAGTGATTAAATTGTACAGCAAGGACATCAATTGAATAGTAAGTAAGCAGCGAGAAATGGGTAGCAATCAACTATGAATATGTTTCAAATAATTAGCAGGAATCAGTTGTAAATGGGCTCGAAAAATGGGTACTAATCAACTCTGAAAAAAAAGCAACGAACGAGCAGAAATCAGCAGTGAATAAAGATGCAAAGAATGGTGGTTACCAGCAATGACTACACTGAGAAGAAAACACATAATTCAACAGTGAATACGCTGGAAAAAAATAGGCACCGTTCAACAGTGAATAACCTCCAAAGAATCTGTAAGAAATAGCTGAATAATCTCTAAGGAATAAACAATAATGAACACTGATTAATTAAGCTGCAAAGGATAGGTAGCCATCAGCAGTGAAAAAGCCACAAAAGAAGAGAAGAATCTACAGTAAACAAGTTGCAAGGAATGGATAGAAATCGACAGTAAATGAACTGCAAAGAATGAGTCGTAATCATCAACGAATAATAGGCAAAGAATCAACAGAAATCATCAGGGGATACGCTGTAATAATTGGGTAGCAATCACCAGTTCATAAGCTACGAAGAATGGGTAGGAATCAAGTGGAATACGCTCTAAGATTTAGTAGTAGAAATCAACGATGCGCACGCTGTACGGAATAGGTTGGAATCAGCTCTGAATGGGCTGCAAAGAATGGTAGGAATCACCGATAAAGAAGCTGTGAAGAAAGGGTAGCAGCGATCAGTGGTGCATACCCTGCAAAGGATGTTAGCTATCAGCATTGAATCCACAGTAAAATGTGTACTAATCAGCAATGCAAATGCGGCAAGGAATGTGTAATAATCAACGGTAAATACGTCGCAAAGAATGAAATAACTATCAACAATGAATAAGTCGCTTTGCAACAGAGAGACAGAGAGGAGGGGGGGGGGGGGGGGTAATGTTGTTTATAGCCCAGCCGACCGCAAAGGGCCATATCAGGGCTGAATCAACATCGAATGAGCTGCAAAACTTGAGAAGCTAACAGCGAATAAACTGCAAAGAACGAGAATATGTTAGAGTGCCAAAGGCAAGACAGCAGTATCTTGGCGTGTCGAGAGCAAGATGGCAGTATGTTGGTGTGTCCAAGAGCAAGATGGCAGTATGTTGGCTCGCAGAGGGCAAGATGGCAGTATGTTGGAGGCCAAGATCAAGATTACAATATGTTGGTGTGCCAAGAGCAAGATGGCAGTATGTTTGGTGTGCCGAGAGCAAGATGGCAGTATGTTGATGTGCCAAGGGCAATATGGCAGGATGTTGCCAAGGGGAAAATGACAGTATGTTGATGTGACAAGGGCAAGATGGAAGTATGTTGATAAGCCAAGGGCAAGATGGCAGTATGTTGATAAACCAAGGGCAAAATGGCAGTATGTTGCTGTGTCAAGGGCAAGATAGCAGTATGTCGGTGTGTCAGGGCAAAGGTGGCAGTATGTTGATGTGCCAAGGGCAAGATAGCAGTATGTTGGTGTGTCAAGGGGGCAAGATAGCAGTATGTTGGTGTGTCAAGGGCAAGATAGCAGTATGTTGGTGTGTCAAGGGCAAGATAGCAGTATGTTTGGTGTGTCAAGGGCAAGATAGCAGTATGTTGGTGTGTCAAGGGCAAGATAGCAGTATGTTTGGTGTGTCAAGGGCAAGATAGCAGTATGTTGGTGTGTCAAGGGCAAGATAGCAGTATGTTGGTGTGTCAAGGGCAAGATAGCAGTATGTTGGTGTGTCAAGGGCAAGATAGCAGTATGTTGGTGTGTGTCAAGGGCAGATAGCAGTCAAGGGCAAGATAGCAGTATGTTGGTGTGTCAAGGGCAAGATAGCAGTATGTTGGTGTGTCAAGGGCAAGATAGCAGTATGTTGGTGTGTCAAGGGCAAGATAGCAGTATGCAGTAAGGGCAAGATAGCAGTGTTGTGTGTCAAGGGCAAGATAGCAGTATGTTTGGTGTGTCAAGGGCAAGATAGCAGTATGTTGATGTGCCGAGGGCAAGATGGCAGTATTTTCAAGACCAAGGGTAAGATGGCAGTATGTTGATGTGCCAAGGGCAGTATGGCAGTATGTTGCAACTCGTTGGTGTGCCGCGGCAGCAGCAGCATTTTGGTGTGCCAAGGCTAACAGACGACTGCTTGTGGCAAGGGCGAGATAGCAGTTCAGTAATTCCTGAAGGTAACCTTCTTAAGGGTCGCTGAACGGCAGTTCGTCTGTCTGGGCGGCGCGGACTTCCTTCCTCGTCACCATGGTCAATCGGCGTGACCTAAGGGTCAACGGCGCCAGACGGACTGTACTGGAGTGACTGGTCAGCTGGTCTTGAGCGACTCTGCACATTCCTAAAAGCTTCGATGTGTTACTCACAGCAATTCAATTCAAACGGTAGTTTCGTTGTTGTTGCGTCGTCTCCTTTTCGCCTTCAGTCTACTTTAGAACGCATATATCAACTGTGTAAACGGAAACACATTTTCAGAAAAATAAAGTCAAAGAAATTCATTTGACTCTCTCTCTCTCTCTCTCTCTCTCTCTCTCTCTCTCTCTCTCTCTCTCTCTCTCTCTCTCTCTTTACGAAATGAGAGAGAAGAGAGCAGAAGGGAAAGTAACAGAAAGATTCAACTGTGAATGCAGACGTGCGTGCATGCGCGCGTGCGTGTGTGTATGAGAGAGAGAGAGAGAGGCAGATAGACAGACCGAGGACGAGAGAGAGAGCGAGAGAGAGAGAGAGAGAGAGAGAGAGAGAGAGAGAGAGAGAGAGCGTGCACACACACACACACACACACACACACACACACACACACACACACACACACACACAGGCACACACGCACACACACGCGCACACACGCACGCAGGCGTGCGCGCACACACACACACACACACACACACACACACACACACACACACACACACACACACACACACACATGCGCCGCGCGCATTCGCGCGTATGCATGTGCTAGTGTTTCAAGTCCCAGAAATGGACTCACCGAGCCAGTGTACGGCGACACACTCACGTTCATAAATTGGCAATGATCTTTCCTTGTTGCCAACAAGCTAGAGAGACAGCTTCGTCAGTGTCTTCCAGAACAATGGGCAGACACGTGCATTGTCACTCTCATGCTTGTGTATCGATTCTGTGCCACCGCCCCGCCGGCACGGTAGAGCTTCCATAGAAAAATTCTCGGCCTGACATTCACTAACCATGTGACGTGCCACGTGACATACATGCATTTGCACTGATCTATTCTTAGCTGCAATTTGTTGAGTTTTTTTCTTTTTTTTTTTTTTTTTTTTTTTTTTTTTTTTTTCAAGACTGTTAGCTCGGCTGCATACAAAAACAGCCCGAATTCAAATTAAGCGCATAGTAACACTTACCTAATACATAATACGAAACAGGCAAGTAAATTTTCGACAAATGAATTGTGTCTGCTTCACACGTGATAAATCACAAAGATAAAGATACACAAAACAAGAATGCTTGTATGTCGGCAGGAGAATACATTTGATAAATTGACCGCCATAGGGGAAATATTCTTTTGTGCATTTTCATGTCTGTCATTGGTATCGTCCGAAGACATATTTATCGAAAATTTCTCTTATCCGTTTTGGAATGCGGATTGAACAAGCGTTAGTGCTGCCTTGTTTTATGTGTTTATATGTACATTTCGCCTTTGTGTTAGTGATGTTGCAGTCTGCATCGGTTCTCTGTTCAAACAGCGCGAGAGGCCTGATATACAGCGTCAAAATAGATCTACCATACACACACTGCGCAGGATAAGGCCCCAGTAGTGTGTGTAAACAGTGCAGCAGTACTTGCCTGCAGAGCTGACAGTCGTGTGTTCAAATCGCTCTTGAGGTCCAGTTCCTTCGCTTTGAAAACCCTCTCTGCCACCCAGCTGTAAAGGGCTACCTGATTCAGTTCAGCATGGGGTTCAAGGCGGCAGAAGGAGAGACATGAACTCCGCCTTCCATAATGCCGTGCTCTTAACATTTCCCCGAAGATGGAGTATGGCTGCCTTAATGGCGGGATAAAAAAGAAAACGGTCATACACACAAAAAAAAAAAATCTACTGCCTCTCTATACATGCAGTGTCCGCAGGAGTATCAGCTTGCGTACGCAGAAAGAAGAAAGAAAATGCTCTTAACATGGTGAGCCTAGCCTTTCTCTGACAATTCATTACCTCCACTCCCCCCCACCCACCCACCCCCCCCCCCCCCCCCCCCCCCCACCCACACACACACACACACACATGCGCGCGCACACGCACACACACACACAAACATGCACGCACGCACGCACACACGCGCACACACACACACACACACACACACACACACACACACACACACCGGGCCTAATTCCCAGACAGTAAGGGTCCTAGGGCCCACCTAGGTTCTAGCTAGCTCCAGCTTCAGTGCCTCGCTACAGAGTAAAACATTGCCGGCTAAACAAGCGTGACCATGACCCATGGACGTGTGGTGACTGTAGTTCCTGTCATCCCTATGCTGGCTGTTGTCAAAACAAAATGATAAATGAAGATATGAATAAATAAATGACTAAACAAAAAATAAATAAATAAACAAGTAGATAGAGAAATAAATAAACGAATAAGCAAATCGATAGATAGATAAATGAATTTTTAAAAATGAATGAACGAATCAATCGATCATAGATAGACAGTTAATTTAATAACTGAATGAATAATGAAAGAACGAATGAATGAATGAGTGAATGAATGAGTAGATAGATGAATAAATAAATAAACGAATGGATTAATGAATGAATGAGTAAATAAATGATAAATGAACAAATAAACAGCTGAAATAGGTAAGCTAATTAATTGATTGATTGATTGATTGATCGAATCAATTAATTAATTAAATAATTGATTTATTGATTGATTAATCAATTAATTGAAATTAACTAACTAACTAACTAACTAACTAACCAACTAACTAACAAAAAAGAATATAATTGGGATAAATCTTAAAAATGTACGAATAAGCAAATCGATAGATAGATAAATGAATTTTTAAAAATGAATGAACGAATCAATCGATCAATAGATAGACAGTTAATTTAATAACTGAATGAATAATGAAAGAACGAATGAATGAATGAGTGAATGAATGAGTAGATAGATGAAAATAAATAAATAAACGAATGGATTAATGAATGAATGAGTAAATAAATAGATAAATGAACAAATAAACAGCTGAAATAGGTAAGCTAATTAATTGATTGATTGATTGATTGATCGATCGATCAATTAATTAATTGATTAAATAATTGATTTATTGATTGATTAATCAATTAATTGATTAATCAATTAACTAACTAACTAACTAACTAACTAACCAACTAACTAACAAAAAAGAAATAAACGATTGGGAATGCGCAGAGGGTCGCTGATCTTAGTGCATTCAAATGTACAGAATACAGTGGTCTGGCTAAACCACAGCTCTTTCGGGTAAATGTTGATGCAGAGACCAAAGAGGGAAAAGAAAGCAAAGGGGGAAGGGGGGGGGGGGGGGGTATGAACAGAAAAAAAAAAAAGATGATTTACACCATCGCAAAAATGGACAGAAAATCCGTTTCCAGGGACCCAGGCTTAAGCATAATTATAATCAACAGAGCTGAAGGGAAACGGACGCGCCCAAGTGAATCTGCAAACAGAGCGAGCGAGCGAACGAGCGAGCGAGAGAGAGAGAGAGAGAGAGAGAGAGAGAGAGAGGATGATTGATTGATTGACCTTTAAGAGAGAGAGAGAGAGAGAGAGAGAGAGAGAGAGAGAGAGAGAGAGAGAGAGAGGTTGCAGATTACATGGGGGACGTGCTCGAAAAGCGGGACAGAACTCAAACGTACAAGCGTTACATGTCAATTCCGAAACGCTGTTACGTTCTAGGAAGCTCGGTGTCTGTAAACAGACCCCGTAGCCAAGGGCTTTGGGCGGGCAGCATCCTGCGAATGCCAATATCTCTTCCGCCCATACTTCCGAAGTTTGACATCAGGTCAGTCAGCGCCTTGGTAAGTTGTACGTCGATGTAATTCTGGGAATCACAGGCTTTGAAATGTAAAAAAAAAAAAAATAATAATTAATGAAAAGGTGAGGTGCAGGGGGCGGGGGGGGGTGGGGGATGGGGGTGGAGGGCTGATAGAGTGGGGGTGGCGGCGTTTGTTTTGTCGGGGTGAGATGATGGAGGGATGGGGAAGGGGATGGAGACCAAAACAAAAAAAAAGCACACACACGCGCGCACACACACACACACACACACCCACACACACACACACACACACACACACACACACACACACACACACACACACACACACACACACGCATGATCAGGTAAATGAATCGATAAAGTTCATCTTCAAATGTTCAGTCTCTTCGCCATTTCAGTTGCTTGTTTCTTTGATTTTTTGTTTGTTTGTTTGTTGTTGTGCTTTATGTTTGTTTGATTTCTTTGTTTGTTGCTGTGCTTTATTTTTTAGGGTTACGGGAGGAGTCGGGTTGGGGTGAAAAAAGACAAGGGGAGGAAATGGAAATGGAAAATGGTTTGTTTAGTTCGGGCCACAGCCCCTACTAAAGGGGCGTGGGAGAGGGGGGGGGGGGGGGCGGTCTATATACAATGGCACATTAACGACGAAGAAAAAGTAAAGATCCAGCAACATAATAATGACAGATTTCAACATTTTTTGACGGTAGAGTTCAAGAAACGTGCATACATTCTTCAGTATATGTTCGTTACTATTTGCCATCAGTAAAGCTGCTTTAAAGAGACACGGATTTGCATACAATTTTCGTGAAATGTATTCTTGCTGAAGATCACAGAGACAGGGTAGCAGAACAAAATATGTAATTCATTTTCTTTTGCGTCCGGCACACAGGGTATATCACAGAATTGGTTAATACCTGAATATATTGGCCCTCATGTATCACAATGTTTGTTATGCGAAGCTAATTTTTGTTAAACATATGATGTCTGCCGACATCAGTTAAAAGATACCTTTCACAGCTTCTAGATAATTGGAATGTTCTCTACAAAGAAAACCGGTCACTGTCTTGGATATGTTCACTTCAGTTTTGCCATCGGCAATTAATAAGCCTTTGGCGAAATTCATGCAAAAATGCATCCACATTTTCAACCCTTGATTTAACCATACCTTTCCAAATCATCGCGAATCCTTGAAATCCCTGTATATCTACCATTTGAGTCGAGCCACATCAGCATCTCGTACGCTTTCACAGGCAATCGATTTCCATTTTAAGCCATATCTAATACACCGAAGAGACGTGTTTACATACACTGGGTGGCGTGGCGTCCTGTCATTTTAAGCTGTATCCCTACAAAAATTTTCAAATGCAAATAAGTGGGCGTTTGCAATACGAGCAACTGTTTTATCTAATCCCCATATTTCAGCACCGTACATAGCAATAGGCAGAGCCTGATAATCTCAAAATTTCAAAAAATACTGTAATTGAATTATTCTTCAGCATGTACACTTTACGCATAATACACGGCAAGGCATTTTTTGCTCGACTTGCAAGGTCCTCGTAAGTAAACTAAAAACCAAGTCTAGTGGAAAAATGTATACCAGGATACTTATAACTGTTAACAATCTTCAT
>JADBJO010017952.1:0-5000 GCA_016801955.1 Conus betulinus | reverse complement strand
ACGGGAAGGCAGTGGACGACGACGGTACCCTCCAGGACTTTGCAGCCCTAAGTTGAAGGTGGTTCTGGTTGCTCGGGCTTCTCAAGGCAGGTCAGATTTGGTATTTGGCAAATGGAGCTTGCCAAAGTCAGAAAGAGAGTGAGGAAAGGACTGTGTCTCATGTTCGAAGAAGTCTTCCTTGTCGCTGTCTCTGTTTTGCACAGATATGTAGAGCTGGCCAAGGAGTGCCACATTGTCCTGAAACACTTTGATCTTCTTACCCCTGCTTTGATGTTTCTTGGAGAATACAGGAGAATTCTTCTTGAGCGTGTCATGGATGGAGTAGCTGCGCACTTCAAGCACGTTCTTGACACATTCCTGGTACTGTTTCTTGCCTGTGTTTTCCAAGGTGCGCAATGAGGCAACAGCTGATTCACTGGCACAGTTCTTCTTTTTTTTTTTTTTTTTTTTTTTTTTTTTTTTTTTTTTTTGCTGTCCCCACAGCCACGGCCCGGTCGGCCCCGCCGCAGCCCCGGCACCGGCAATCCACAGGCAGCAGTCAATGTCAAGTCGTCAAGAGGCAACCCACCGGAGGAGACACTGCACTGCTGCCGAGTCACTTCAGTGTGTTCAGTGGCGCCTGTTCTGATCTAACATACGCAGGACACACCACCTACTAAGCCCCTACTGACGACAATAATTGCTTAGTCGCGGAGCCGGCGCGAGTGAGCTCTCCATCCGGAGGGCGCCACCACGTCCGTCCAACGACAGCCCCCATGGACCCGCCGATACCGGTGACCCCGACGGAACCAAACCAAGGCCACAGACGTGGAAAGGACATCGAAACTGAGGTCACCATGAGAGCAGGGCATGAAGGGCCACAGAATTTGGGACATTTTTTTTTTATGCTGATCGATGAGAATGAGGATGATTAAGATGATGCTACGGATTTCCATTTCGGTCTGAGACTACATGACAGGGCTGTACTCTACGCATCCTTTCATAATATATCCCGGCGTCAACCAGGCCCGAGAGATACAGACCCCTGCAGTGTTGGTCAAGAAATTTGAGCAACACTCTCAGAAAACGCATCCATTAAGTGGATGAAACTCGACTGTGTGGTCCCAGTCTTCCCAACTGAGTCCGCAGCAAACTCAACTCTGGGTAGGAGCCGGTCGGGCAGAAAAACCCACCTGACTTCTGATGGGATTCGAACCCACGACCTCCCAGCCGGGAGTCCGCGACGCTAACCACTTCGCCACGGCGGCTGGTCAGTTCTTCTTTCTTAGCTGTCCACCTTCAACCAGTTGAAGATCCTGACACTATAAAAGGTTTCCGGTAATACCAGAATATATATGAAGATGTTGCCAAGATCAACAGCTTGAAGTGGTGGGGAAGGGAAGTAATGCTTGGGGCCACCCACTAATGTCAGGCTTCTAGGAGGGGCAAAGGTAGACCCTTCTCCTCAGTGGGTGGGAAGGACAACAGTGCGGGTGAGGGATGAGGGGATACAGAAGACGGGATGGGGAAGGGGGAAAGGAAGGGGGGAGGGGGAGGGGTTATATGCAACAAGATTTGAAGCCCTCCAGCGAAGCTGATGTTACTGTCTCAGCTGGAAGGTCGTTCCAGTCTCTCCCAGTGTGTGGGAAGAAGCCATTCTTCCTGTAGTTCCTGTAGTGGGACTCATTGGCATACTGCAGCACGTGGGAGTTACGAGTGTCGTAGTGATGGGTGTGGCGAGGAGGAACATGTACGGAGTCGATCATGATGTCTCCATGATGGAATTTGAAGAATGTCGACAGCCGGATCAGACGTCGTCCGTCTTCAAGCGGTGCCCGGTGAAGTTGTTCGTACATCGCACTAACGCTGGAAGTCTGACGATAGCGGCTGACTACCCAGCGTGCCGCCCTTCGTTGCACCTTTTCAAGCGCCGTTTTGTCCCTTTCCTGGTATGGTCCCATACTTGGCAGGCATACGCCAGAGTCGGGCGAACCAGGGCTTTGTAGGCTCTCTCCTTTGTCTTGATGGAGCCTTTGTTGAGGTTCCGCTTGACCAAGCGAAGGGTCTTGGAGGCTTTGTTGGCGATGTTGCCGATGCAGGGTTCCCATTTCAAATTGGTAGACAGGGTAACACCCGGATACTTTTCCTCCGTAGTGGTCTCGAGATTTTGGCCATGCAGGTTGTAAGCGGTCTTAAGTTTTTCGCCAAAGTGCAGTACGTGGCACTTGTCCGGGTGAAGGGACATGAGCCAAGTCTGCTCCCATGCTTGCAGCACATCCAGGTCTTCTTGGAGGATGGACTGATCGCTAGCCTTCCTGATAGTCTTGTGGCAGGCAGTGTCGTATGTGAAAAGTCGCACGGTTGAGGAGAACCTGTCGGGATGTGATTTATGTAGAACAGGAAGAGGCAGTGGCCCAAGACGGAGCCCTGGGGGACACCTGACTCCACCCCTACAAACGCTGACGTTGCTCCATCCACCATCATGCCTGTTGTCGTCAGGAAGTTCTGTATCCATCTGTTAAGATGACCCCTGATACCATAGTGTTGGAGCTTATGGACTGAAAATGAATGGCAGGCCGTGTCGAAGGCTTTGAAGAAATCTAACACCACGACATCGTGCTGTCTCCCCTTCTCTCGGTCGAGAGTGATTTCACCTATAAGTCCGAGCAGATGGCTGACACAAGAACGATCCCGACGGAACCCGTGCTGTTGTTTGCAGATGATGTTGTGTTTCTCGGCAAAGCTCATCACTGTGTGGACCAGTCTGTGCTCGTGGATTTTTCCAGGCACGCTCGTCAATGAAACTGGACGGTAGTTTTCTGGCCTGTAGCGCTCCCCCTTCTTGAAAATTGGTGATACATACGCTGTCCTCCAGTCCCTGGGAACAATTCCTGTATCGATGGATGACTGGTAGAGCAAGGTGAGAGCTGGCGATAGTTCATCTGCGAGTTTCTTAAGTAAGCGGGGGACTGATGTTGTCCGGTCCAGGCGCTTTCCGGGGATCAAGGTTCTTCAGCAGTTTGCGCACTCCTGTGATAGAGATGGTGTCGCAACATGGCCCAGGTACGTTAGTGCTGAGACCTGTTCTTGCAGTGAAGTCGGTAGGAGAGCAAGGGAAGCTTTTACTGAGGCGGACTGGAACTGTCGGTTTAGAGTCTCTGCCTGGTCCTTGGTCTCAAAGATCAGTTTACCATCGACCTCGAGCGGGGAGACATTTGCCGGTTCCTTGCTGCTTTGACTTGATGTAAGTCCAGAAGTTGTCCGTCTTCACATTCCCGTCACCTCTGTCCTCAATTAGCTCTGCAGTATGGGCCCAGTAATTCCTACGGAGCTGGCGCTGGACTTGGCGCTTGAGCTTTTTGAGCACTGACAGGTGTCCTGGGTTGCCAGATTTCTTCCATTTTTTGTAGGCCCTGTCTCTCCGCCTAATAAGCCTCTTGGTTGGGTAATCTACCCACATCTTGTTGTTAGGCCCTTAGAGTGGTGTGCGGAATGTGGTCTTTAACTATAGCTAGCAATCCCTCCTTGAACTTGCACAATTATCTCCTCAGTATTGCTGGAAAAGCCGAGGATGTTGACAATGGCGTTCGAGAGTTTCACCGCTGCCTCCGGGAGGGCTGGCCACTTGGCTCTGTTGTATTGGGGGACAGGCCTCTTCGTGTTGTTTCGTCGGGCAGGGTGGCTTTGGAACTCTACGAACACACCCAAGTGGTCTGTTGCGAGAGTTGAGAGTTTTTCTCTGATTTTTTCAATTCTTCTTCAGTGACCCTAATATCAGTCTCATTTTTCTGTCATTTTTTTCATTTGATAATGTTTGTTCTTATCGTTTCATTTCTTCACAAAGTTTCCTTTTCTTTGCTATTACGTATAGAATGGTTTGGGATCTTATTTTCATCAACAAGAAATTCAGAAAAAAAAAGATGATCGGAAATGACTAAACTTTAACTCGTCATCAAATATTTGAGAATCATATTCATTTTTTTTAGGAAGATGAAAATAGAAGCCACATTACACCCATAAGATAACGGCAATATTTCGGTTTATTTTAACCTTTCTCAAGCCAAACTGGCGAACAAACAAAAACAGCACTTAAGATTTCTATGGTTATGTCGCTAAGAAAAGTTCACTGGAAACAAGATCACTTAGAAAGAAGTTCACTGGAAAAAGTTCATTGAGGGATGGGGGCTGGAAGGGGACATGTGGGGGGGGGGGGGGGGGGGGGGGGGGGGGGGGGGGGCATGGAAAACGGGAGGGGATAGGAGGGAGGGTTGAAGGTGTAGAAGATGGAAAGTAAGGGAGGGAAGTGGAGGGGAGGTGGTGAAATGAGCTGGGAGGGGGATAGGCAATTTTTTTTAAAAGCAATTATAATAACCACACTAAAAATAATCATTACTATTACCCGCGTCTCCCACCATTTTTCATGAGCAAATAGATATGGGAGGGTAGAAAGGCTGGGAGGGGGAGGGACTATTAACAACAACAACAACAATCATAAACCATGCTGACAATAATCATCACTATTACCCTCCCTCTCCACCTCGTCATGAGCAAATAAATAGACATGGGAGGGTAAAAAGGAAATTGAAAGCGGCGGGCGAGATGGGAAGGAGCCGGAGGGATGGAGATGGTGAGGGGGCTAAAGGTGTGCCCTGAGGTGGAAGAATAGTGTAGAAGACCTAGCGGAAGAGAGGAAGGGAGAAATGTGTGTGTAGTGTGTATGTGCGTGAATGTAAGCGCACGCGCGTGTGTATGCTTGTACGCGCGCGTGTATGTGTGCCTGCGTGCACTACGTGAGCGTGTGTGTGTGCGTGCGCGCACGTGCGTGTGCCTATGTGTGTGTGCGCGCATGCGCGCATGTGTGTATGTGCGCGAGCGCGCACACACAAGAGTGTGCGTGTGTTTTGGACAGAGAGAGAGGGTGTATGCCCGTGTGTATGTGTGTGTGTGTGTGTGCGCGCGCGCGTGCGCACGTGCACGCATGTATAAGAGGAAGACCAAGGAAAGGAAATAGGGGGTATGAG
>JADBJO010017951.1:35000-36419 GCA_016801955.1 Conus betulinus | reverse complement strand
CACGGCGGTTGGCAGGAAACCGCAATGTTTAGATCACAACAGAAACTGTCAAAGCAAAGTATACAAAATAGTCTACTCCAAAAAATGATTTCGGATCCCTCCATGTTCTAACTCGAAGGCTGTAGTTAGGGACAAGCAAATACTGAAACACAAGCTTCAGATGTGACAAAAGCAAGGTATGTAATTGTAATCTGTTGACCACACACGCCCGCGCGTACGCAGGACACACAACCACGCACACACACACACACACACACACACACACACACACACACACACACACACACACACACACTGTTGTTTGTCAAAATAAAAAATGGAGGCAAGAATAAAAACGCAAGAAGACAATTCAGAGCTAAGAGGATATTCTGAAACAGAACCGAGGCCACTCACTTCATTAACTTTGTTGCCCCCCCCTCCCCCCACCCCGCCCCATCCCCCCCCCCCCCCCACCACCACCACCAAACCCACCCATCCACCCCATAAAACAAGATCATTTAACCATGACTGGAAAAATGTATATACATTTCCGAAAAACATCTCTCACGTTCCTAGACATCGCATACATCAACGTAATTCCAGCGTGCTGACACAGCAAAACATATCAAAAAGAAAAAAAAAAAAAGGAAAGCAAGCGAACAAATATAGACACGGAAAAAACAAACCCAAAGCACGATAAAGTCAAAGCAAGCCAAAAGTAAACAAACACATCCGCAGCCATGAACGCCTGTTGTTGGCACTGAGTTCATAAATCAAAAGGAATCCTAAAGAAAAAAAATAAAATAAAACAATGCGGAAAGCAATAAAACAAAAAACAAAGAAGGGATGAACACACAAATCACACAGCAAATCAAATCAACAGAAAAAGTAAATAAATAGTTTTAAAGTGAGATGAATGAAGACGAACAAAATAATAATGTAAACATTTTTTTTAAATAATTGTCCGTGATTTCGCAAGACAATATGGACAGACAGCTTACAAGACAAAACACAACGCGTTTCGACCTCTTAGGTCTTCTTCAGGCAAAACTAACAACATTCAGGACAATAAAAACGAAGAACGAGCGATCACTTATCTTCTCATATTCGGCGCAAGACGGGTGTTGAATGAAAACGAGGCCTTTGGGAAGGGGATCATGGGAGTTGAAATAATAATGATGACAATGATAATAATTATAACAATATCAACAATAGTAATGATAGTGCTGATGATAAAGATATTTAAATCATGAAGGGAGGATTGCTACCACTTTTGGTGATAATGTGACGATAGTAATTATAGTGTTGTAGTGGATAAATACCTGGAGGGAGAAAGGAAGAGGAGTTAGGGGATAGCAGAATAGCATTTTTTTTTGTTTCTTTGTTTTTTTTTTTATATTTGTAATGATATGATGATAATAATTGTGATAGTAATAATGG
>JADBJO010017951.1:27500-30000 GCA_016801955.1 Conus betulinus | reverse complement strand
CAAAAATGAAAAATATAAAAACCAACAGAACTAAGTAAACACATTTGGAAACTTAAAGATAAAAATAGACTTCAATATATCATGGAAAATTATAAAAAGAGCAACACCATACAATAATATCTCTAAAAAATGCAACCTATGCTCTACAGAAAAGTGGCTGATATTATGCAAACCTCACCTAGCAACTCTGAATTCAAAAGTAGAGATCATAAACAATTGCAGGCACAAATGGAAATCTTTGTCAACACTCCATTCCTTAACACACCCCCCCCCTGAACGCACCCCAAAAAAATTCAAAATTGTAAAAAAAAAAACTACAGGCCACGTGAAACACATGCAGAACTCACGCTTGCACACACACACACACTATATAAACACCGGTAGCGTGCCCAAACTGCATACCCTGACGAGAGCCAGAGTGAGCTGTCCCATCCTGAGGGCGCCATCACGCCCATTCAACGACAGTCCCCATGACCTTGCCAATACCGGTAATTCTGACAGAATCTAACTTCGGCAATAGACGCGGAGAGAAGCTATGGCATCTGTGTCATCATGATAGCAGGGCATGAGGGCCACAGAATTTGAGACATATTCTAAAGCTGATCGATGAAGATGAGGATCTTGTGGCTATGCTTTTCCATTCGGGTCTGAGGCTGTATGACAGGGTTCCACTCTATGCTTACTTTCATGTTATATCCCGGCGTCAAATCAGGCCCGAGAAAAACAGACACCTGCAGTGTCGGTCAGGAAATTTGAGCAACACTCTTAGAGACGCATCCATTAAGTGGATGAAACTGGACTGCGCGGTTCCAGTCTTCCCAGTAGAACCCAAAGCAAACTCAACTCTGGGTAGTCACTGGTCGCATCAGAAAAATCCAACAAATTAAAGCATCTGATGTGACTCAAACCCGACCCCCAGACGGGGGACAGTCCATGACACTAACCACTTTGCCATAGTGACTGGTTCAATCAATATAGCTACACAAAACAACTACTTCAAACAACGCAATATACACACTGCCATAATCGTACGTCTACATGAACATAGCAGGATACCACTTGAATTTTATCATAGTTGTTTTTTACTGGCTTGGATGTAGGCTTTTTTCTCTTCTTCTTCATTTTTTTTTACAACGCTCCCTGTGTATACTCATACGTGAGAAAACTACACTTACACAACAGAGCTGATACATCATGGAACTGAAGAACTGAAATTTTGAATTTTCCGCCCATTCGTGTTGCCCTAGTGTATTTTAAGGATACGACATTTGTACACTGGTTTTCCGTGCATAGGTCTGGCTGTGAGAATTTTAATGTGTGAAATTCGTGAAATTTCGTGTCGTTATAAGTGTTGTAGCTGTTATTTCTTTTTTACTCTTTTTATTTTAAGTTCCACTCATGAAAGCATTTTGCCTTTGCGCCATCGTCGAGGATATCATAATAAAATCGTGCTCTTTTTGTGAGTGTGACCAATGCGTGATTTGGGAACAATTAGATTATGAAAGATGTATGATTTTGAAAATGATCAGATTTTAGTGAGTGTTCAATGAATTCACGCCCAAACGTGAAACAAACTGTGTTCTTTTACCACAGTCTTTCATAGTTTCCTGCCCTTTCTTCTTGTTCCTTTGTGAGGCCCAACACAACTTCACATTGCCCCTTTCAGTCAGCGTTGCCATTTCTCAGCTCCTCGTCCCACTCGCTCCCCCACCCCATCCCCCCTCCCTGCTTCCCTGACTCCCGATCTTCCCCATGTCAGCCGTTACCCTCCACCTCATCATTGACATTGACTCTCACTACCCCGTCACCGACCACCACCCCCACCCCGCTCCAACCTCTCCTTACCCATTGCTTTTTCCTGATATTTTACCTCAGGTGTTAATAGCCTCTGAAGTTTTTTTTTTTCTTTTTTTTCTGTGTGAAGAGCTCCTTGAGAAAACTGCTTGTAGTGCGATGTTCTGCCCTTGTATCGTCATTCTTGTGTTACGGATGCAGATGACAGACTGGAGTGTAGTTTGTTTTTCATAAATGCCCAGACATGAATGAACGCACGTGAACACGTAGACACACAAACATAGGTGCACGCATGTGCTCTCTCTCTCTCTACTCTCTCTCTCTCTCTCTCTCTCTCTCTCTCTCTCTCTCTCTCTCTCTCTCTCTCTCTCTCTCTCTCTCTGTGTGACTCACTCACACACACACACACACACACACACACACACACACACACACACACACAGCAAGAGACACAGAGATAGACAGACAGACAGACAGACAGAGAAGACTGACAGACAGACAGACAGACAAACAGCCAGACGGACAAACAGACAGACAGATAGACAGAACCACATTTCCCTGATGCCAAGGTGTACCTTTGCCAACGTCTCACAGTCTGAGCATCCAACAAATACCTGAGGGAAAGAAAAAAAAAACAGCGTCTTAGCAACAGAGCATCAGGTGACACCAGCACACAGCTGAGGTGTATCAATCACCAGAAAGGGGA
>JADBJO010017951.1:0-25000 GCA_016801955.1 Conus betulinus | reverse complement strand
TGGGAAAAGGGTGGGAGAAAATCAGAGAGGGACAGAGGAATGGTAGAGACAAACCAAGAAGAGGTATTGGAACAGAGAGTGACGTGGGGGGGGGGGAAGGGGGAGAAACAAAATGTTTAAGTGGGCTGGGATGAAAACAATGAGAGAAGAGGAGGGGCGATAATTGGAAACGCTGCAGCGCTCTCTGTCTCTGTCTCTGTCTGTCTGTCTGTTTGTCTCTGTCTGTCTGTCTGTCTGTCTGTCTCTCTCTCTCTCTCTCTCTCTCTCTCTCTCTCTCTTGTATGCCAATAACCCAAACAACTATAGAGGAATATTTTTTTTTAGCAATATATGTAGTAAATCGTATAGCACTGTCATTAATGGAAGACTTCATATGTTCACTTTCATGTCGGTTGTTGAAAAGCAGTTTGGATTTAATCGTAAATTACATGTTACCTTTACAGATTTTGAGAAGGTTTTTGATTCTGTTCAGAGAAGTATCCTTTGGCCTATTTTAACTAAAACCGGTGTTATTGTAAATTGTATAAGTGTATCATTAGCATGTATGACTCTGTAAAGACAAAAGTGCGTTGTTGAGGCTCCCTTACAGATCATATATACTGTATATCCGGTGTAAAACAAGGAGACGTTTGTAGCCCTATTTTGTCCTCCTTATGTATAAATGAATTAACGTTAGACGTTAACTGTTCTAGATGCCACGGCGTACTGTTTGTAAATGATCTGTTGCGATACTCTTTCTCCTTGTAGCCGATGACGCTGGATTGTCATCTGAAACTATTTCTGGTCTACAAACACAGCTGAAGAGTTTAGCAAGGGCCTCTGCGTCACTTCAGCTGAGGATAAACATGACAAAAAGTAACATAATAGTCTTTAGAAAGGGAGGTTACCAACTGCCAGTGAAAGATGGAGACAAATGGAAATATTTTGCCGGCAGAAAACGTTAAAACAGTTTTGGTGTGTTTTTTTTCCAACACGCGTGAGCTTTACATTTGCCTGCAAAGATCTTGTGAGAGGAGCTAAATACGTGTTATTACGTATTATGAAAAAAATGACAGTACTCTATATAAAAAATCATTTGGTTCTCAAATTCAACCAATTGTACAATATGGTGTGAGCTGTGGGGTGTCAGCAGTGCTGCTTTTGACGCGGAGAGATTCATTTATATACGATGAAGAAGTTTTGGGGAGTATGTATGCAAACTCCAAACCATTTGGTGTATGGGAAGACAAATAGGTATCCTTTACCTTTAGGATCTGCAGTCAGTTCTATTCGTTATTGGTTAAGGTTAACTGGAATGCAGCACCATAGGTTGCCCCTTAAAACTTGTAATCAGTTTAGATGCCAGAGGCAAGATTAATTGGGTCTCGCGAGTAAAATTAAAGCGGTATGAATATGGATTTAGCTTTATATTTGAACGTTAGGGGTGTTGGGGACACGGCTAGTTTCATTCGTAATGTTCTTCCGAAATTAATAGATTGTTGATGGCAAGGTTGGTATTCTCATGTTTCAGGAAAGTGATTGATTTGATGTCCATCGTATGTTAAGCGTAGTGCTTGCTTAGTGTGCCAGTTTATTTTGTCTATGAACCTCGACAAATATTCGAGATGCATCTTAGCAGAATTTAGATTTGGTGTTACATATATAAGTAGTCATTTTAATCGCTGTATACAACTCAGTGATCTCTTCTGCCCATTACGTCCAGAGGGAATTGATAATGAAGTGAATTTTATCTTCTCTTCTCAGGAATTAAGTAACGTTCGGCAAGAGTTCATTCCAGATGAATACTCTTGACAGCCATGCTTATGTAGGGTGATAATGCTTATGTTATCAAAGGATGAAAAACTTGTAAAGCAGTTCGCAATGTATTTGAGCAAAGCATTTTAAGATTCAGACTTTTTTTTCGCAGCATAGGTTAATTTTTCATTAATGTAGTCTTCGTTTTATTTTTGTGTACCAGTATTTGCAAATAACAAACTACGTGTAAACTGGCATGCCATGAAATTATCTGATGCATCGAAGGCTGAAGACCGTAACAATACAACTTTTGTGACTTTGTTATATTTTGTTCGCTTCTTTGCTTTGGTTACATCAGTCTACAGAATCTTGTTCTATCGTCGTACCACCCCTTCCTTCTGAGGGACTATGGCCTAACAGAATAAAGATCTGAATCCCTCTCTCTCTCTCTCTCTCTCTCTCTCTCTCTCTCTCTCTCTCTCTCTCTCTCTCTCTCTCGCTCGCTCGCTCTCTCTCTCTTCAATGGACATTTCTATTTTCACTTTTCTTGATGCGCGCATATTTTTGATTGAGTGTGATTTAAAAAAAGAAAAAAAAACAGTCACAGAAATGATAGAAAATAAACAGAATATTTTTTTGGTCTGTGTTAAGACCACACTTGGGATCTGCGTAATCAATGGAGATATTCTTACGTGTGTTTTTATGTCCAAAACGCGTATAATAACAACTACCTTCCCTGGCTTCGCCTATTTAATACAAGATGTTGCCATACAAAATAACATTCAATGTGTGTACAAAGTAGTGTCTGTCTCTCTACTATGACAATTCGTTCTCCAGACAAAGCCTGGCGTACCTGCAAATGTTATCTTAAACTGGATTTTTTTTTCTGTGTGAAATACACATATATGATCGTACATTTGCAAGTGCTACATGTTGTTGCTGAATGTGTATATTTCAAGGTTAGATTCAGCGTTCATGATCGGACGATTGCGAGTGGTGTATACCATTATCAAATCTCATTGTTGCCATGTAGACTGAGCGTTCATGGTCGAATGTTTGCAAATGACGTTTACTGTGATTATTGCTATGTGAAATTCAACGTACATGGTTGTATCTTTTACTCTTCTGCATTCTGAAGTTAATCGAACTTTCACTCTGTTGGGTTTTAAAAAGTATGAGGAGGACATCTAAACAGGTTCCTCAGGAAATCGTCTTTTCTTCTTCCATGATTGTACGTGTACATTTTATAATATGCTGTTTCCTGTTCCCAGAAAGAGGACATTTTTGACAGTGTAAAGTATGCTCTAATCCGAAATCTGTTTCCAAAAGGACACTTTTCAGTACAGTTTCCTTTCAGCTGAACAACTGCACATCAGAAATAAGCAAATGCAAGTAATTAGTCCTTCGGTTTCGGAAGAATTGCCAAAGCTTTGAAGAGGAAAATGGAAATCATAAAAGACCAACAAGACCGGTCGGAACCCTTTTCGGGAACAGTCTACTGGGATCATGACATTTCCTTCTAAAACAGGTTTTCTGTCACCATGTAGTAAAGCCTGCTTGCACAGAAAGACATGACTTCCCATTTAAAAAGGATACTCGGGAGTTCACAGACCTCTGCCGAGGTCAAGCAAATCCTTGATTTGCCCTTTGACGGGATTCGCACCAGTGATCAGCACCAATCCTTGATGGATTCGTCGTTTGGCCACGATTCGTCTTTTCATTGACTTCGTTGAAATCCGATCAGTTGGTTTGGATGCAAACTTGGATCTGGGTACAACTACACAGTGAAACTGCAACCATACTTGAGCCATGTTTTATCCTTCCATCACGTTGCCTTGACTAAGCACTGCGGTTTGCATTTCGTTTTGTTTTTGTTTTTCGTTTTGTTTTTTTTTTTGTTTTTTTTGTATGTTTTGTTTGTTTTTTTTGCTTTTTTTTGTTTTGTTTCGTTCCTGCTTGTTTGTCTGTTATTGTTGTTGTTTAGTTGTTGTTGTTTTTGGGGAGTGGGGGGTTTGAGGGGGGTGGGGGGAAGAGGTGCGATAAACTTGAGCCACAGGCAGGAAAACCTGAAGACTCGGGTTGACAGTAAATGGCCTCCTGAACTAAGGTAATGGACACCGTTCTATTTCCTGTTGCCGGGGAATTGAACTTTACAAAGTACACAGATGTATTTTGATAAATCTAATCTAACACCAATCCAGGGGGTGGGGGGGTGGGGTGGGGTGCGGGGCATAGCCACAACTTACAGATCCCTGTTCTCTTCCTGGTTAGCTCAATCTTCCACTTAATGGGTTGCGATAGCGTTGAATTTCAGATTTCAGCAGGTCTCTAGGCGTACGAATCAGAGATGTTTTGTGGTCCTCGCCGATCCAGGCTTTCAACTTTCTTGCTTGCAAACACTGGAAAAGAACCGATGGCTGTGCTCGGCAGAAATTTACGCTGCGATCGACAGGTATACCTGAACCAGATAGGCATTTTTATCTTGCATTCACGGTGGTTGAAATGACCATTTTTCTCGGGCTGTCAGTCCCTAAGCCAGAGCATTGTAGCACTACTGTTCCAACAACTGGAAAGAAAGCGGGAAAAGGAGGTTGTTTTGTGCCGCGCGTGGGGGGGGGGGGGGGGGGGGGGGGGTAAACAAAAAAGTGCTTTAGACAGGATGATTAGCAGGGTTACATAATAATGGTCTCCATTGAAAGTTTTATTCCAGTTGGGAGTCGATTCTTGGATCATCCCAGCTACATATGTATGTTTGTGTATTTGAAGTTGTCAACACGCGCACGCTCGCTCGCAAACGCACACACACACTCTCACACACACACATACACACACACACACACACACACACACACATACACACACACACACACACACACACACACACACACACACACACACATACACACACACACACACACACACACACACACACACACACACACACACACACACACACACACACATGTACACACACATGTACACACACGCGCGCGCGCGCGCACACGCACGCACGAACACATACGTGCGCACGCGCGCCCTCCCGTATATGCGCTTTTTCTGCGTATGATGGATCAGAACAGGCACCCCTGACCACCGTGGAAGTGACTCCGTGGCTGTGCAGCACCTGCTCAGGGAGAAGGGAGAAGGAGCAATGGGAGGGAGAGTGGGCTGGCCTCATGTAGTCAACGTGACAGTGATGGCTCCTCATGGAATGCGATCCAGAGGCTGCAACAGGTAAGTCTTGTGTGTGGCTGTGCACAGAAGGGCGCAATAGGCGGCCTTGGAGTAATGCCACAGAGGTGTCACTGGAGGAAAAAAAAAACAAAATAACAAGATAGTAAATAAATACATAAATAAATAAAGGACAAAATGAATTAGTAAATAAGTAGGTCAATAAGGAAACAAATAAATATACAAATGATAAAAAAATAAGTGAATTGGTAAATCAATCAACATACAAATGATAAGAAATAAGTGAATTGGTAAATCAATCAATCAAAATGTAATTACATATAAATAAACAAATGAATAAAGGAATAAATGAGAAAATAAAGAAATAAATGATTAGGAAATAAATACATAAATCAGAAAACGAATAAATATACAACTAATAAAGTATAAGTGAATTAGTAAATCGATCAGTCACTAGATAGACAGATACTAAATGAATAAACAAATAAATAAATGAATAAATGAGAAAATAAATAGATAAATGATAGTAAGTAAGTAGATAAGTCACAAAAATAAATATACAGGTAATGATAAATAAGTGAATTGGTAAATCAATCAACCAGTCAATCAATCAATGGATTGATATATACATAAATGAACAGATGAATAAATGAATAAATAAAGAAAGAAAGAAATTATAAATAAAGACGAAGATAAATAGATAGATGAATTAAGAAAGAAGAAAGAAGACAGACAGAAAGAAAGAAAAGAAAGAAAGAAAGAAAAGAAAGAAAGAAAAAGAAAGAAAAAAGAAAGAAGGCAAGAAACAGATGGATCAGAGGGGAAAGGGGGTCAGTTATGCTGTGTCTTTCCATCAATCTGTCATGATGAGAGGTGTGTACAGAATCAATATTTCGTCAAAACGCAGCATGCAGATTATGTGTTTTAGTTTCCGCCATGGAGATTCTGGTTTCGCTTGCATCTGTCTGTCAGCAGGATTACAAAAGAACTTCTGATTGATTTCAACCAGTCTTGTCGGAAAGATGGAAAGTCTCCCGAGTATGAATCCGTGAAGTTTGAGTGCGAATCTATCGGACGGAACCGAATCGAAGGACTAATCCGGGATCCGTTCATCAAGATGCTACCAAAAAAAAAAAAAAGTCTAATGAAAATGAGTATTGCGAAGTTACTTTGTTTGCGAATTGATAACTGTCTTTCAAATAACATACATTGTGGAATATTAAGACATTCTAGACATACAAACATCAACATTTCGCATTTTCGCTATAATTTAACAGGATGTTAAAAATATTCTTGTGTGCACTCTTTCAGTCAATAACTACTACTACTTCATCCGGGACACTGGAGTTTACATCTAATAAGACGGACGATGAAGAAGACGAAGATTTTTTTCTGGCGATAAAGTTATGCCCTTTTCACCCATGGACTGACTGGCCGACAAAAGTGTTCAGAAATGCTACATACAGTATTTTTTCTTTTTTTTTTTTTTTTTTTTTTTTTTTTTTTGTTTGTTTGTTTGTTTTTTCCAAAGGGCGGATCAAGCCTGGTCTCGGCCAAGCGCCTTTCTGGTTTTAAATGTTTTCAGCAGTTTCAGTTTCAGAATCTGTTCACGGCTGTTTTCTTGAATAAGTCATGGGCAACAACAAGAACAATGGCAAGAAGAACAACAACAATAATGATAATAATATTAACAATGATGATGACGATGATGATGATGACGATGATGATGATGATGACGATGACGATGACAACGACAACGACGACAAATAACAATGACAATGATTATAAGAATAAGAATGATAATTATAACAACACACAAACAACAACAACAACAACAACAACAACAACAACAACACCATAATAACAACAATAATAATAATAATGATAACGCGTCAGTTCCCTCATAATCAGGTGAATTTTCAGGAAGAAAGCGTGTTCTGGGTAAAAAGCAATTAGGTTCCAAGAAGTCTTTGAGAAAGGTTAGTATAACTACATTGTCAAATTCTTCTTCCATGTGTTTGACATATGGACTCCAGTTCTTTACTGCATATACATCGCAACAGCACTGAACAACTACCGCCGATACTGTCCGCCACTTGACCTCTGACGATACAGAGAGAAGTGTGGGACTGCAAAAAGGTTAATCGGGATGTGACTCAAGCAACGCTTCAATACAGAAAACAAAATCGTTCCGAAGACATGCAGAGAAATGTATCGTTTCTTTTCATAAAAGATAAACCTTCGGCATTGTGTGCAACAAGTGGCGGAATAGAATCACTCTCGAATCCATTTTGGCTACTAGTTTGAACCATTACGGATGCTGGCACGAACATGCATCGCACGCAGAGTAATGTCACCTTGACTCACACCATGGCGTGCCCGAAGTTCATCAGACCCCGAGTAAAGGTTACCCGTACGTTGTTTTTGGTTTTGTTTTTGTTTTCTGTCATGCAAAATGTTGAGGTCTGCCATCATTCCAGTCAATGGGCAGAATAATCTGCTGTGAGACGGAACAAGTACAGGACAATATGTGTGAGCCTTCAAAAAGAGCGTCTTGAACCCAGTTCTCTTTATGAATTCTCCTCCCTCCATGTCCGTCCTTATTCCAATTACCAGATACGTACCTCCTCCCTCTGTGTCAGCTTTGAAAAAGAGCGTCTTGAACCCGGTTTCTCTTTATGAATTCTCCTCCCTCCATGTCCGTCCTTATTCCAATTACCAGATACGTATCTCCTCCCTCCATTGCCATCGCTCTGTACCAACTAAAGATGGTTCCACTCACTCCGTTTCCATCCCTCCTTTTAGTTGTTGTTTGTTGGAGACGGTCGTCCAAAGCCCTATGTCGTTCTCCAAGAAAGTCTCCTGTGGCTAGATGTGACTACACGAGCAGTATCTGGGCTGAATGGAACAGGTGTGCTCTGAACGTCTTGTGCGTGTCAACAAAGACTTATTACTGGATTTTGCAGCCTCCTTAGCTAGAGCAGTCTCCTCACCCACAGATACAGTGGTATTGCGCTGGTTTTCCTGGTTACCTGCTGCCTTCTCAGCGTAGCGATGAACAGTTGGGGAAGACACGTGGATATCTTAATTTAAGTCATGTCGTGACCAGGGGTCACTCGGAAATCCTGTTCAACTAGTTTGCCCTTGAGGAAGACAGGTGCATTCCCTGTTGTCTAGAGTATGCCACATAGTCTCTTTGCTGCCTGATCAGATCAGTTCTGAGACATACTCCGCCATTCACGTTCAGCCAAGGGTTGTCATCCCTGTCCTTGATGACCTTTATGACGTCTTTCCTGTTCCGGGCTGGAAGACAGAAGGGATTACCCTAAGCGCTGTGCTCATTCAAAATTTGTTTCCAATTAGTTCTGGTGGAAAATCAAACTGAAGCATGTCTACCACCTGTGAAGAATTTATGTCGAAAGATTGCTCTCTCTCTCTCTCTCTCTCTCTCTCTCCTCTCTCTCTCTCTCTCTCTCTCTCTCTCTCTCCTCTCTCTCTCTCTCTCTCTCTCTCGCCGCAGAACAGTATTTGAGATCCTCCTGAGTGCCGTTGCCATCTTTCAATCTCCCTTCCCGCCTCTGGGCTCCGGACTCTATAAATCTTCTTGTTCATCTGCAATCCCTTCAAGCTTCTCATCATTTTCTCCGACAGCCATCTCAGATTACAACGCTTTCCCTTGTTTTCAGAATAGTACTTTACACCTGGTTTTTTTTTGTTTGTTTGTTTGTTTGTTTGTTTTTTTTCCAGTGAATGATACATCTGAAACTTCTTGTACGCACTGTTTCCATCAGTCTTTTCACTATTTCTTTAACACGTGCAGCTTGCTGTTCAACTTCTATTTCCAGACGTTTCAAGAAATCTATGAAAGCTTCTAGAGAACTCTCAGCAGTACTGAATAGGACATGAAAGGAATGCGGTACAGACGGTGAAGGTATAACTGCTGTGGACGACTGATCATGGGGGATGGACTGTCACTGTCATTCTGTTCAACCACACAGTGCTTCTTCGCTGAACGTTTTGAGTAGATATGATTTGTAAGCACACAATTCTATAAACAGACGCAGACTTCTTAAGATCGGTTTCTGAGTTCTTATGTGTCTCAGAAAAAGATCAACATAAAATTAAAAAAAAAAAACGGTTACGCCAAAAACAAGGGAAGGGAAGGAACTCTTAAACCTCTAGTGACAAAGACAAGGGAAATAACTCTCATTCTAAGGAGCTTGAATGAAGTCGGTTCGGAGAGGTCTGATGAAGTCGCTACAGAAGAACCAAAGGTACATGGACTGATGTGACCATGACTGTGCACACTTATTATCATTGAACAGTAAAAAAAAAAAAAAAAAAAAAGAAAGAAAAGAAAAACCACCAACACCCAATAGGCATATTGCAAAATGTCGGTGTAATTGTAAAACCTTTGTCAAGCATGAAAAAAAAAACAAGGGCCACACTTATGATCATGACACACAGAAAGGAGCGCTGAACAGGATCATCCTTGTTGACACTCAACCCAACTATAAAACAGAACAAAGTTCTGACCGCTGCCTGCTTCTCCCCTCAAACATTTCACTATCTTAAGGTCCCCCCCCCCCCCCCCCCCCCCCCCCCCAGTTCTGACCATTTCCTTGCCCAGCAAACATGCAAGAGTGGCTAAAAATTCGCCCTCTGCACGACAGTAGTCTTGTGACCTGAGTGCCATTGTTCATGCTAAGAGCTCACGCAGCGCTGCAAAAACACATCCGTGTATAACATGATGGCTAGAGACACAGACTCCCAGAGAGAGAGAGAGAGAGAGAGAGAGAGAGAGAGGAGAGAGAGAGAGAGTCAAATCTTTTATTCATAAAGGCCATGACCCTTTAGAAAGGGAATATACATCATAAATCATGTCGCAAACTGATATTGGCATTCTTTGCGTTATATACATATTTCACCTCCTGAATGCTAGAGAGAGAGAGAGAGAGAGAGAGGAGAGAGAGAGAGAGAGAGAGAGAGAGAGAGGAGAGAGAGAGAGAGAGAGAGAGAGAGAGAGAGAGAGAGAGAGAGAGAGAGAGAGAGAGAGAGAGAGATGAACTGGGCTGGCTATTACTGGGAGAAACATCTTTGACAGTCGGGGACTGAGTGGAGTGAAGGTAGATGGGAGTAGAGAGCGGTTATTAATGGAGGGTGGGTATATGCGCGCGCGCGCGTGCGCACACACACACACACACACACACACACACACACACACACACACAGAGATATATATATATATATATATATATATATATATATATTAAAAATACTGCTAAAAACGCCTAATAAAAATCTTAAGGTGCTCAACCCCTTGGGGAGCAACATCTGTTAAAAATAGTATGATAAAAGGAAGTTTTATATATATATATATATATATATATATATATATATATATATATATATATATATATATATATGTCACAGCCCAGACTGGAATCCAGTCCAATCTGGAATCGGTCTAGTCCAAACTAGAATCTCAATATGGCCTAGGCCGTATTAAGATTCAAGTTTGGACTAAACTTTTACCAGTCCTCAATATGGCCTAGTCCATATTAAGATTCCAATTTGGTCTAGCAAAAGCCTAGTCCAAACTGGAATCTTAATACGGCCTAGGCCATATTGAGATTCTAATTTGGACTAACTGCTGGTCCAAACTGGAATTTAGTCCAAAATAGAATTCACACACACACACACACACACACACACACACACACACACACACACATTTTTGGTATATGTTTTACTTTTGGCTGTTTTGAAAATACCACATTTAACTCTGCTTGGTAACACAAGTATGAACAGATATCAGTTTCTGATTGAGCAGGTGGCACAGTCGGTTGTGTCACTGACTCCTGACTCAGAGCACTGAAATCAGTTCAACGTTCTTTGCCCCTGTAAGTGTTGGACCGAGTAATGTTCTGCCTGTCTGGTGAACAATACACAAAGCAACACAGCCGCAACACTCAGCAGTCAGTCAGTCCGTTTGAAACAGTTTGGCTGCCAGTGGTGACGATGGATTCTGTCCAAAAAGAACGATTTTATGAAGAGATCGACAAAATTATCCGAACACTAGATCAACGGAAACGGGACACATTTTGCGTTTCCCAAGAAAAAATATCACAAAATTGCGTCTGCACTGAAACTTGAGAAGCTTGCCAAATGTGACGATGGGCCCAAGTTTAAATACTGGGCACAAAAAAAAAAACTACAAGCTCGAAGTTGTTGGGAATCGGGACATTGTGTTCTGCTGCAATTGTCCTCTGGTGACAAGAGAGGAGTTGTTCCACACAATTTTGCGGTGCCATGAACGCGTCGGACATGCAGGCCGTGATAAAACATGGGCTGAAATCAGTGGAAACTACACTGTAATAACGCGTCGAGCTGTAGACGTGTTCTTGAAGACGTGTGTGAGCTGTGGCCAGCGACAAGTTGTGAAGCCTTTGCCATCAGGGAAACTAATGATCAATTTGATCATTTCTGCACCCGTGTGCAAATTGATCTGATCGACTTTTGTAGTCGTCCGGACCAGGATTTCAGGTGGATATTGCACTGCAGAGACTGCTTTTCTAACTTCAGTTGGGTTATCCCCTCGTTTCCAAGTCAGCAGCAGAAGTTGCAAGACACCTGCTGGAACAGTTTTCAATCTTTGGACCACCCCGAATTCTACAGAGCGACAACGGCCGGGAGTTTGCCGCAAGCGTTATCAAGGAGGTTTGTGAACTCTGGCCTGTCACTGTCATCATCCGCGGACGCCCAAGACATCCGGGAAAGTCAGGGTAAAATCAGCACTCTCTCTCTCTCTCTCTCTCTCTCTCTCTCGCGCGCGCGCGCGCGCGCGCGCGCGCGAAAGAGACAGAGACAGAGAGCGTGTGTATGTGCATGTGTGTGTGTGTGTGTGTGCGCGCGCGCGCGGGCGCGCGCGCGCGCTTCTGCTGCTTCTTCAAACTGACTGCATACTGCAGAGAGTGCCATTTGTATCCATATGACACAATAACAAAATTCCATCTTTCCATCTTATCTAGCAGACTCAATTCCAGTTTGGGCTAGTCCAAACTCAAATTCCAATATGGACTGAATTCCAGTTTTGACTGGCTGTTAGTCCAAACTAGAATCTAAATATGGCCTAGGCCGTATTAAGATTCAAGTTGGGACTAGTCCGATCCGGAATCGGTCTAGTCCAAACTGGGATCTTAATATGGCCTAGGCCGTATTAAGATTCTTGTCCGATCCGGGATCGGTCTAGTCCAAACTAGAATCTTAATACAGCCTAGGCCATATTGAGATTCCAGTTTGGACTAGACCGATTCCGGATTGGACTGGATTCCAGTCTGGACTGTGACATATATATATATATATATATATATATATATATATATATATATATCAAAAAATACTGCTAAAACGCCTAATAAAAATCTTAAAGTGCTCAACCCCTGGGGGAGCAACATCTGTTAAAAATAGGATGATAAAAAAGGAAGTTTTAAAAACCAGTTGTTTACTATTTCTACTTTAGTATTTAGGGTTGCTAAAGTATGGTTTGCATAGTATTAACCATTTTTTCTGTTGAACATAGGTTGCATCTTTTTGAAATGTTGTTGTATGGTGATGCCCTTTTTATGATTTTCCAGGATATGTTATAGTTTATTTTTTTGTCTTTAAGTCTCCAAATATATTTGCTCAGTTCTGTTTGGTTTTTTGTATTTTTCTTTGTTGAATGACTGTTTATGGTTTGCGTATCTGGTTTTGAAGTGATTTTCAGTGATCCCTATGTATGTTTCTTTTTCATTTCTGATGTCACAGTGGCTTGGTATACAATGTTGTTATAGAGGCATTTTGTTGCTTAAGGGACACTGTTCTTTTTTAGCACAATTGCAGGATTTCCTTTCTTCACCCTTCTTTGCTGTGTTGCTTTTCATTTTGTTGGATGAATCAATTATATTTTTAAGGTTAGGCATGCATGAATATGATAGTTTGATGGTGTTCTTGTTGAATATTTTGGACAATTTGTGTTCTTTTGGGAAGGATGCTGTCAAAATTTTGAAAAATTCTTTTCCTACGTTTGTTTTTACTCGTCCATCATATGGAGGGTTGTACCATGTGATTTTCCTTTTCCTGCTTTTTTTGTTTTTGTTCATGTTGTTATCTGGTTTACATAAATGTGTGTGTATATTTATATATATTATATATATATATATATATATATATATATATATATTTGTGTGTGTATATACATACATAGAGGAGATAGATAGATATGTATACACACATATGTGTGTGTGTGTGTGCGCGCGCGCTCGCGCTCGCGCGCGTGTGTATGTGTGTGTGTGTGTGTGTGTGTGTGTGTGTGTGTGTGTGTGTGTGTGTGTGTGTGTGCAAAGGTAGAGAGAGAGATTATTTAGATTATTGTTATTACGGACTGAATTTTTTATCATCAATAAAGCACATGAACAGCCATCGTGTAAAAGATTGTTTTTTTTTTTCTTATTTTGATAGTGCTGTATTTTTGTTGTTGTTGTTGTTTTGTTAAAAAGTTACAAAACGTTGAAGAAAAACAGAGATAGTTAAATATAACAAAAAGCACAAGGTTTTTTTTTTCTTCACAGTTAAATGTAACAAAAAGTATAAGTTTGGGTTTTAAAAGAAAAACTCTGGTGTGCATGAAACTAATAACATCAAGAACATTCTACTTTATGCAGTGATTCTGACGTACAACCTACAGCACGATGAAAACCTACAGCATGATTAAAAAAAAAAACTATAGCGCGATGAAAACCTATAGCACGATGAAAACCTACAGCACGATGAAAACCTACAGCACGATGAAAACCTACAGCACGATGAAAACCTATAGCACGATGAAAACCTACAGCACAGTGAAAACCTACAGCACGGTGAAAACCTACAGCACGGTGAAAACCTACAGTACAGCTGTGTGAAAACGTGGCTCTTCAAAGTCTGAAAAGCTGGGATTCTTCAATGATCGCTTCCATCATTGCTCATTTGCCCATCCTGGGACTCTGACAACTACGAACCGAAAAACATCCAATTACATGCCTTCTAAGACGTTTTCGATATTTGCGTATTGATACGTTAGGCAAACATTTACGAGTGACACCGAAACTTGAGATTATAGCTAGTTTGTCGTGATGTCCAATGCCACAACCGTGAACTGCATCGTCTCCTGTCGTGAAACTCCTCTCCCTTGGCCTCGCTAGAGCGCTGCTGCTTCGTTCATCTGTAGCCAGAATCATACCACCAACCTAAAAGGTCACAGGTCAGAGAGAGAGAGAGAGAAAGAAACACAGGATATCCAAGCCAAATCGCTTGCCATATGACCATAAATATCGAGTGATTAATGTGAACAGGTTCGTGATCTACCTGCCCACCAAGGTCAAAGTCAAACCATGCAGTAGTTTTTGACGATGTATGCATTTTACATCAAAGTCGCTTATTTTCGTGAAATATCCATGGAAAGAGTTAGAAAGACACTCAGGATATCACACACCTCAGCAGCACGAAACCATTTGCCAGAGGAAGTAATTGTCGGTAATAGTCGGTATGGGCTGAAAAAAAAAAAAAAAAAAAAAAAAAAAAACGTTACTCCCCATGTAGAATATCAACCTCGCTATGTAAGCCAAGATCCCCTATTTGAATTGGATCTATTTGAAATTGGATATTCAATATTCACAGAGGTGATGGGTTCATCGTCGGACCACGTTTAATCTTTCCACCGAGTTTCGCTTAATCGCTTCGGCCGTATTTATCGTAATTCATACGCAAAAAAAAAAAATAATAATGATAATAAGTGAAGAAATAAACAAAACACACAGATACAGGCGAATCTTTAGTGTGTGTGTGTGTGTGTGTGTGTGTGTGGAAAGTAACTACAGGGGGGCACACTAAGACAGAGAGCAGGCTTCCGCCCCATTCGCACAAAAAAAGTGAGTAGAGGCCTCTGGCAAGGTTGAACGAATCTTGGAGCGTCTTTTGGGTCCGTTTATAACTGTAAAGAGGTGTGTGTGTGTGTGTGTGTGGGGGGGGGGGGGGGGGGGGGGGCGTACGTACGTGTGTGCGTGCTTGCGTGCATGCATGCGATCGCGCGCGCGCGCGCGCGCGCGCGCGCGCGCGTGTGTGTGTGTGTGTGTGTGTGTCTGTCTGTCTGTCTGTCTGTCTGTCTGTCTGTGTGAGTTGTGTGTGTGTGTGTGTGTTTGGTTGATTTTTTTTTTTTTTTTTTTTGCTGTTGTTGTCTGTCTGTTTTGGCAAAGATTTGTAATACTTGCTGTGAAGTGACAGAGTTCTTCCTGTAATTTTTTTTAATAGGATATGAAAAAAAATGGGAAAAGACAATGGACAATTCTAATATTCTAAGAAAATATATAACCTTACAAATGCTTACCAATTTATTGCGGCGACTTTACATAGTTCATGTTCAGTGGGGGGAAATTACAACATTCATGTTCAACGGATCCAAGATCGCAGTTTGGACTAGACCTGCAACTTGAATCAGTACTAACATTTCAAAGTTCATTGTGGGGCCATATGCCGTGTTTCTATCAGTTTCTGTTGCTATTTCTGTTGTATTTTGCGCTGTAAAATATATTTTTGAAAAAAAAAAAACACACAAACAAACAAAAAACGACAACGAACAAAACAAAATCTAGCTGAAGATTTTGCATCTGCTGTTGTTGTCTGTCTGTGCCATAGATCCGCATCGTAGTTTCATGGGTTCCTCCGGGGATCATTCCGAATCTTTTGACAGATACTGGATTCGATAGGGCAGTGTGTGTGTGTGCGCGCGCGCGTGCGCGCGTGTGTGTATGTGTGTGTGCGTGCGTGCGTGCGTGCATGTGTGCGTGCGTGAGTGCGCGCGCGCGCGCGCGCGCGCGTGTGTGTGTGTGTGTGTGTGTGTGTGTGTGCGTGCGTGCGTGCGTGCGTGTGTGTGTGTGTGTGTGTGTGTGTGTGTGTGTGTGTGTGTACTCTCGCTGACTCCAAAACAAACAGATAAAAAAAAAAACTCAACGCAGTCCTAAACAGCCTCCTTGGTAGAGTTAACAATGTTAATTAATGAAATCGCCAACTGGTTAACGATGCCTTCACTTTGTTTACGTTCTGTGGAAATTTGTGTTAAAGTCTTTTTTGAACTGCTCTCAGATCCACCATTTTTATCCACATCCTTACCACGAATCCACACCAACATTTCACTGGTTCATCTTCGGACGACATTCCGATCAAATGCAGTTTGCAAATTAATCAGTCTTTTTTTTTTTTTGTCTTCCTTCGTAATGCTGCTGGGAAACGAGCAAACAAACATGGAACAAAAAATGATCCCAACGGCGGAGGTAATCATGTCGTGTATTGCGTTACTTGCCTCGTTATCTCAATCTCACGCTCATGTTCTCCCTCCAGCTATGTCCTGTAGAGGAGCGTGTGTGTGTGTGTGTGTGTAGGCGGGAGTAAGGAATATGCTGGGAATGAAGGACCTGTTGGATAATGCAATCGCCTTGAAAGTGAAACAGGTTCCAGACCCAGATCGGCTTATGTTCTCTTCTCTCTCTCTCTCTCTCCTCTCCATCTCTCTCTCTCTCCTCTCTCTCTCTCTCTCTCTAGCTTGTTCGTTTTGCTTGTTCCAGAATTCTGTGTTTGAACAGTCCTTTCACAGCCCTTTTCTCTTGTTATATTCTTTCACAAACTAAGATGAGTTTCAAAGTAATTAATGTTTTATTACCTGCTTCATGAACGTGATTCTCTTCCGCTTAGTTTTCAGTTTGAGGGGCGTTGTTTTGTCATTTGACTTTTTTGAAGAGAGTGCTTTAAACAGCGCCTATCTCTGGTCAGAAATCAAGCTCTAGGCGCTTTACAATACGCATTCTCGTTTATACAACGAGCTGGCTACCTGGGTAGAGCCGACTGAAAAGCTGCCTGCCGGCGGTTCATTCGGTCGTTTCCCGTGTCATTCAGTCAATATCGTTCACTCAGTTTAACAACTCTTTCATTCTTTTGACTTTTCACGCAAAGTGCATGCTATGTGTAACGCGTCATCCATACCAACGGCGAAGCTGGCCTTCTTTTCTGAAAGTTGGTGATAGGATTTTACGTGTGTGCAAGATGTTATGCATGCGTTCATACACGGAACCTCGGTCTCATTCGAAGGACTGTTTGGGAAATAGAGTCAGAACCAAACCAATGTTAATTCCGAGTGAAATTTCCCTCTATACCGAAACGGTCCGGTGGAGATTCGAACCCGCAGCCCCAGGATCGCCAAGATTACGAGTACGGCGCTCTACCAACTGAGCTATTCCGGCCCCCAAATGACAATGTGTACAAAACTTCATTTGTTTCTTTTAGTTTGTGTTTGTTTGTTTGATGCTGCCTACTCTAGAAAGCAGAATTGTGTGTCATTTCCTCAAACCGCATGGAAAGGGTACTTTACTGAATGACTGCCAGTGCCAAATTAATTACACTCGCAGAGTGAGTGAACATTTGAGATTTGTCGTTGGTGGCTGCAAGTCTCACTGCCAGAGAGATCTGGGCGTCGTCTTAATAACAACGGTAGATTGAGCGATATAGAGTACGGTTCATTAAACACCCATTCAAATACAAATCACAATTGTAATCATCAAGTGATGATGGAGAGCAAGAGATTTCAAACTTTCTCAGTGGTGGGGTTAAGAATATATTGGTTATTCAAATTTGTTAAATTGTTACTGCTGAGAACGTCATCGCAACATGACGGCTTTTCAACCCTATCATGGAATAGACATTTCTGCTAAATATCCCATTACCCATGTTGGTGATTGTAGACGTCTAATTATGCCATTTTTCTTTTCCAGAATATTAAAATGTTATCATGAAAAAGAAAAAAAAATTCAGAGGTTTTGAGAATACACACAAAAGGGATATTGAAGATTGTCAAAATACAATATCAATTCTAAGAACAATTCTTAGTGAGTCTGCCAAAAACAAGAACAAACAAGTTGCAAGACAGACCACGACGCGTTTCGACCTCTTAGGTCTTTGTCAGGCAAGATAAACAAATTCAGAACAACGAAATCGAAGAACGAGCAATCACATATCTTCTCAAATTCAGTATACAGATTTCCTTTCGTATCCCTCTCCCGTACAAACGCCACTTTCCATCGTATATCAAGTTCTTTTCTGCGGCAGAAAATTATGATTGTCGAAAATCCATTTCTGTTTCGTATTGTGTGTATAGAGACTCCATAGCTTTGTCTGGCCTTCACTGGAATTAGCCGCCTTGTTTGTTCACTTGTTTCTTTGTGTGTAGCGAGTCAGAACTATTTCTGGCATGTGGGGGAAAAAGCATGGCAATATGTCATTACTAAGGATTTCCTTGTTGAGCTCTAGCTCAGCGTGCAAATATGGATGTGCCCAGCCATGAATCACACTTGATATTAAAATAGTATGTGCCACAGCCGTGAGGCAGCGGTGAACCCTGGCCTTAAAGTTTTGGGAGATTGTGAGTTTTTGCTTCTCATGTTGTGGTTTACAGAATTATCACTCAAAGTCTGGATTTGCCAGGGGGAAGAGAGGGATGGTGGAGTGCCTCTGTGTGTGTGTGTGTGTGTGTGTGTGTGTGTGTGTGTGTGTGTGTGTGTGTGTGTGTTGTGTGTGTGTGTGAGAGAGAGAGAGAGAGCGCACGCGTGTGTGTGTGTGTGCGCGCATGCGTACGAATACTTTGATTTAAGCTAACGGGCTTGCTATCAAACTCATCTGTGCGTGATTTCGCAAACAAGTGCAAGTATTAACCATAACTCCAAATTGATTACCCAGTTTGTTTCCCACCCCATACCGCCCACCCGCCCATCTCTCTCTCTCTCTCTCTCTCTCTCTCTCTCTCTCTCTCTCTCTCTCTCTCTCTCTCCTCTCTCTCTCTCTCCAGCAAGTTCACCTGAACATGTTGCTTCTCGTTTTACCGCAGCTTCAAGCTGGCATACAGAAATGGAACAGGCTGTCATGCAGACAAGTTTAGCCTTTATGGCTTTGCGCACGCATGGACCAGATTGCAATTTATCCTGTTCTATCCTATTGCAGGCTGTTAAAGGCTATCGCATTTTCTATCCTCGCAACCCCCGACCCTCAACCACAAGATTGTGTTTCCACAAGTGTCAATATTGGGACAACGTCCGTTCTTCTCAGCTTAGTAAAGTCTATATGCTTTCTGATAAGATTCACGGATTTAAAAAATGAAAAATAAAACTTTCGTTTAGTAGTATCGAGAACATTTTCAGTTTTCAGTTGTCATTTCATAAATTTTGTGCTGTGAGCCATCATTTATATTGAACACACGTTTTAGAAAGAGAGAGAGAGTGTGTACATGCGCTGGCGCAGGTGTGTGTGTGTGTGTGTGTGTGTGTGTGTGTGTGTGTGTGTGTGTGTGTGTGTGTGTGTGTGTGTGTGTCTGAATAAAAAGAGAGAGGGGGCGGAGAGGAGGAAGAGACAGACAGACAGACTGACAGAGAAAAACGAGAGAGAGAGAGAGACTGACGGTATATTTCATTCATTGATTAATTTATTGATGGATTCATTCATCCATTCATTCATTCAATTATTTACGCATCCATTTCTTCATTCATTCATGCATCTCTCTCTGTATATTTGTTATTGTCGTCGTTGTTCTTGTTGTTGTTGTTGTTTCGTTCAATGCAGGTTTTTCCAGGCAGAGGAAATAAGCAGACTGAGTGCAACCCCCCATAATCCTCCCTCTTTCCCTGCCCTGATTTTGTCTTGATATTTTCCTGTTATTTTTATCACCAAATATCCCAGCAAACAACCTGTTGTTGTCTTGCCTTTGTTTCTGTTCAGAATGTGTATGATGATTTCATTACTTGCTGTCTGAGCCAGACTTCAAAGAGCTACTGGAAAAGCAACAAAGCTGAGAGACGTTTAGTTCGTCTGTAGGTTTGATGTAAATTGAAGATAGCCGCCTGGTATTTCTTACCTAGCCACAAAAATTGTCACACTACTGTTTATCGTGTACCATCGTGTACCGGTGGAAATGGAGGACACGTATCAAACATCGTATGCATCGTATGTGAGAAACTGGAGGAATAAGTGAGATAAATGAAAAAGGAGTGACTGATATTTGAATGGACACGGGAAACGACTGAACGAGCGCCAGTAGGCTGCTCTTCGGCCGGCTCTACCTGGGTAGGCAGCCCGTTGAGTGAGTGAGGTAGTGTGTTTATTGTAAAGCGCTTAGAGCTTGGTCTGTGACCGAGGATAGGCGCTATATGAATACCCAATATAATGATAATATAATGTTTCTGGAAAGCTTTTGTGTCAAAACTGCAGATGCCTACATTTCCCAAGGCTTACGCACAGAAGGGTTATTTTGAAAGGCTGCCGTGAGTATCGTTCTTCTGCAGACTCTGACAGCATTTTTGCTCCCCATAGCATCAACATCGTCATGACCCTAATGCTTTAAAAACAAACATTATTGAGAAAAAAAAAAAGTTTTTTTAAACTTGTCTGGCTTTGAGATGACGAAAGTTTCAGGTAGAAAAAGAAATGAAGGGTGGGGAAATATCAAATGAAATATCTTCGTGTGTGTTTATTTGGCTGGCTGGCTGCATATCTGTCTGTCTCTGTCTGTCTGTCTGTCTGTCTGTCTGTCTGTCTGTCTCTCTCTGTCTCTCTCTCTCTCTCTCTCTCTCTCTCTCTCTCTCTCTCTCTCGCTCTCTCTCTCTCTCTCTCTCTGTCTCTCATGCATATCAACTGCGAATTCTGATTAAAGAACTTTTTTTTTCGTTAGTCAGTCATATGCGCAATATTGATTTATGAAATCTAATCTATGACTTTTATCGAAAATAAAGAAACATCAAAACTGGCACAGTTTTTATCATAATTATATTATAATGCGCGCGGAGCATAGTGTGTGTGTGTGTTTTTTTCATGCGCAATTTTCGTTTTGTTCAATATGTTTATAGTATCATGTTTGTCCATGTTTAATCCACCCCCTTCATGGAGGACCATGGTCTGCAATGAGTAATTCATCCATACACACCCCCCTCTCTCTCTCTCTCTCTCTCTCTCTCTCTCTCTCTCTCTCTCTCTCTCTCTCTCTCTCTCTCTCTCTCTCTCTCTTAATACAAATTTGATCGAGGTGAGATGCAAAACAATCCCGTTGCATCACTCCAAAGAGAGGGAATGGATTGAGATTTAATCTAACATCCATTACTCCTCCAAAAAGACTATTTTCCAAATTGTCCTCAGAACTGTGACATCGGAGCAAAAATAGCTGGATTTTTTTTTTTTTTTCAGCTTGAATTTTTTTTTCTTCACTTTTTCGTTCTCTGTAAAAGAAGATCATTCCGGAAGACACATCGTTTAGAACATGGCTTCCTCTGATTTACGATTACACATCTCTGTTCTGAGGTTGTTTCCTTTGTCCATTTCTCTTTCAGTTTTTCTTTTTTCTGTCTTGCTGTTGTTGTTGTTCATTTGTTTGTTTGGTTTGGTTTGGTTTGTTGGTTGTTTTTTGTTTTTGTTTGTTTGTTTGGTTTGGTTTGGTTTGTTTGTTTGTTTTGTTGATGTAGAAAATATTCGCCCATACTCGCTACCACATTACTCATTTACTGTGCTGATACATTGACAAATACGATTGTAAACTTGGTCTCCTACCGATCTGGGATTTTTTTTATAAACTGATCGGATTAGGGGTGGAATGGAATGGGGGGGGGGGGGGGGGGGGGGGGGGTTACTCAACACATCTGTCACTTAAAAACAAACAGAAAATAGTACAGATCTGATTGAAAACAGCATCAGTGACAAATCAACAAAAACCAAAAAAAAAATGTGAATGATTTCTTGGCAATATTATCAGATGATGGGATGAGACAACAGATGCAGTAGGTGCACATTCATTCAGTGACATTGGCTTGTTTTATTGAGGGAGCGACATAAAGAGGCTTTCAGCTCATCCGCTTCAACTTTCATAAAAACGCTTATATTCAAAGTTATAATGCTGAGGAGAGGGCTTAAGAAAGACAGACTGCCAAAGAAAATGGTATAGCTATCCCCTCACCAAAAGTGTCATGTTAAAAACAAAAAGTTTTGAGAGATGTTTTCTTAAAAAACACCCCTTCTCAAAAAAAAAAGAAAGAAGAAGAAAAGGAAAAGTGAGAACGAAAGTTTTTCTCAGTCTCTCTCTCTCTCCTCTCTCTCTCGCTCTCTCTCTCTCTCTCTCTCTCTCTCTCTCTCTCTCTCTCTCTCTCCTCAATATAACGTTTCTTCCTCATGCGGACTTCTTTTGTTGCTGTTTTGTTTGTTGTTTGTTGTGTTTGTTTTTTTTCTGGTTTACACAACATGAACATTTACATCTCTGTGTCCTATGCTGGTCCTCCATACCTGTTCTTTGAGCTTTTTAGCAAAGATATATATTCTATATTCAGAGTTGGTTTTTTTTTTTAATCATTACATAAGTACAAGCTTTAGAAAGAGAGGGGTCCGTTTACCTCCAAGGACATAGACAAACAAACCACAGGACAAGACAAATGCATTTCGACCTCGTGGGTCTTCTTCAGGCAAAAACAAATAACATTTAGGACAGTAGAACAAAGAACGTGAGGTCACTTATCTTTTCATATTCGGCACCGGAACCAAAATGGCCGCCGGACGGATATGACAGAGGGGATCATAGGAGAGGAAATAGTTAGGAAGGGGGAGTGAAACAAAATCTTTCATGCGTTCTAAGCCAGAGAGTAATACGAATCTTGACTGATTTGGCAAACCTGCGCTTTCTTTTTGCATGACATAATGAAGCTAAAAAACTGTTTTGTTACCTGAATATGCCACCTGTCTGAAACGTTTCGGTCGTTTTTTTTTTTTTTTTTATTTTGTTTGTTTGTTTGTTTGTTTTGTTTTTGTTTTTTTTTGTTTTGCTTTTCTTTTTAAGGAGTAAGGAGGTACAATGCAGACTTACAGGGGAAGGGAGTACGTAGAGCAGTTTTCAGTCATATCTCAAATTCCAGTGAGTTGGAGTTTAGAAAATCAGGCAGATTTTCTTTTACTGTCTTTCGGTCTTTCATTACATTATCCTGTCTTTCTGTCAGTCTTTCTTTTTTTTTTTTTTTTTCTTTTCTTTTCTTCCTTCCTTCCTTCCTTCCTTCCTTCTCTCTTTCTTTCATTCTTCCTTTCTTCATTCTCTTTCATTCTTTTATACATTTTTTAAACGCAACTCCCTCGACTTCCTTCCACGAGTTTTGCCCCCTTTTTTCACCCCCTACTCCCCCTCAACCACACTCAACTCTCTTCTTCTTTCCTTCTTTGTCTTCCTCTCCCTCTTCATTCTACATCTGAAACTTTTTTTTTTTTTTTTTTTGGGGGGGGGCTTTTTATTTCATCATCTCCTTCTCCTCCTCCTTCTCCTCCTCCTTCTTCTCCTTCTCCTTCACCTTTTTCTTCTTCTTTCTTCTTCTTCTTCTTCTTCTCTTCTTCTCTCTTTCTCTTTCTCCTCCTTTCTTGGGCCTTCTTCCTTCTTTCTTCCCCTCTTCTTTCTTCTTCTTCGTCTTCTTCTTCCTCTCTTCCTCCTCCTCCTCCTCCTCCTCTTCCTCCCCGTCCTCCTCTCCTCCCTCACCTCTTCCTCCTCGTCCACCTTCCCTCAATTTTTTTTTTTTTTTCCTTCTCTTTCTCATTATTCACGTTTTTCTTCATCATCGTCATCAGACTCCTCTTGGGCTTCTTCTCTTATATTCTTCTCTCTCCTCCTCCTGCTCCTCCTGCATTTTCAGTGAGATATTAAGGGAACGCTAGGCACTTTCCGCACAGCCTGCGTGTACTTGTGTGGGGATGTCTATAGTTGAGCTACCTTGTCATTATTTGTTTTTGTCGTGTGTTGTTTGTTGTTGGAGTGGTTGTTTTTCTGGTTGCGCGCGCGCACGTGTGTGTGTGTGTGTGTGTGTGGTGTGTGTGTGGTGTGTGTGTGTGTGTGTGGGTGTGGTGTGTGGACGTGTGAGTGGGGCGCGGGCACGTGTGCGCACGCGCTCGCGCGCTAGCGCGTGCGTGGCATACGTGCATGCATGCGTGTGTGTGCGTGCGTGCGTGCGTGCGCGCATGTGTGTGTCTGTCAGTGAGTTTGTTAAGTCAGTGCATGCGTGCGTGCGAGTGTGTATATGTTTAAGGGGTGTTGTGCTTTTTTTTTAACGTCCCAGCTCAATAATCTAATGTCAAGTCGTCAAGAGACACTCACCGGAGAAGACAATCTGCGCTGCTGCCGAGTCACTTCGGTGGTGTTCAGCGGCGCCTAAACAAAAACAAAAACCAAGGCCACAGACATGAAGAGGACATCAACCCTGCGGTCACCATGAGAGCGGAGCATGAACGGCCACAGAATTTAAGATTTTATGCTGATTGATGAGAATGGGATGATGAAATAATGACTGCTACGGATTTCCATTCCGGTCTGAGACTGTATGACAGGGCTGTACTCTACGCTTACTTTCATAATATATCCCGGCGTCCACCAGGCCCGACAGATACAGACATCTGCGGGTTGGTCTAAAATTTAAGCAACACTTTCAACGAAGCATCCGTTAAGTGGATGAAACTCGACGGTTGTGTCCTAGTCTTCCCTGTTTGAGCCTGTGGCAAATATAACTATGGGTAGGACCCGGTCCGGATAGAAACAATCCGACATGACTCTGATGAGAATCGAACCCACGACCTCCCAGCCGGGAGCCGCAACGCTACCCACTTCGCCATTGCGGCTGGTTTTAGAGCCGAAAGTTAGTTTCCACAACACGCCAACCCACGGCTATGCTGAACAATTGGAGGCCTGTAGTTGAAACCTGCCTGTCCCCCATCTACTGCAGTCTCTGGTTACTATAGTGTGTCACTTGCCCTTTGCAACAATGTCGGTATGCCCTTTTCTCGTTCTTTTTTCCCCGAAATTTAGATGAGTTTTCAAAGTAATGAGTGTTTTATTGCCTGGTCCATGAGCTTGATGTCTTTTTGCTGACATTTTAGTTTTTAGCATGGGTGGTAATGTCTCTTCATTTCGTTGCCCCGAAAGTTCAATGCAATTTTTTTTCTGTCTATTCTGCCTTGT
>JADBJO010017950.1:22532-32532 GCA_016801955.1 Conus betulinus | reverse complement strand
AGAAAGTTATGGTGAGAGGTTTTTAGAAGGCTGATAAACCGTCAAATACTTTTGAGTGCGAGTTTCTCCGTGTATGTGTGTGTGTGTGTGTGTGTCTGTGTGTGTGTGTGTGTGTGTGTGTGTGTGTGTGTGTGTGTGTGTGTGTGTGTGTGTGTGCCTGAGTGCGTATGTGTGTTGTTGTTTTGTTTTCTTTTTGTGCATGTGTGTGTGAGTGCGCGCGCGCGCGCGCGCGCGCGCGTGTGTGTGTGTGTGTGTGTGTGTGTGTGTTCAATTTTATGATGAATTGACTACGCAAAAAAAAAAAAAAAAAAATGAACCCCTTGTTTGTCTTTAGGAATGTTACTTGCTGTCACGATTTTTTTTTTTTTCTCTTTTTTCTTTTTTTTTTTTTTTTTTGCGGGGGTGGGGGGTGGGGGGTTAGTTGAAACGAAAGTCACGATGTTAATTTTGAATAGATATTGCGATCGGGGTGTTCAGAATACGATCCTCTGGTGTAAAATAAATGAACAGAAAGGAGTAAAAACGAATACAGTGTGGATGCAAACAATACGTCGCTCCACTCTGGGTTTCCCCCGTGGTGCTGGAAGAGCCACATCAGTTCAGACACCCTGACCGCACTGGCTTCAGCTGAGAGCCGACGACCCGGGATGTATGTAGGTCAGTGGGGTGTGTGGTGACATGGAATTACGCCGCACGGCGTGTGGGAAGAAGGAAAGTGCTTGTGGGTTCTGAAGTGGTGGCTGAAGTGATGAGATGTGATGATGTGACAAAGGCGTGGACTCGGGGTGTGTGTGTGTGTGTGTGTGTGTGTGTGTGTGTGTGTGTGTGTGTGCGTGCGTGCGTGCGTGTGTGTGTGTGTGTGTGTGTGTGTGTGTGTGTAATGTGAAGAGTTTCCCATCACGGAGCTATGCAAATCAGGTCAGCTTAGGGAAACTAATCTGGCATAGAGAACCCAGGGCCGTGTCGTTATATTGGAGTCAGAGGGGAGGGAGGGGAGTGTGTATGTGTGTGAGGGGGGGGGGGGGGGGGGGGGGGGGGGGGGTGTGTGGGGCGGGTGTGTGTGTGTCCGCGCGCGTGTGTGATTTTCATTAGCTCTCTATCCTCTCTCTCTCTCTCTCTCTCTCTCTCTCTCTCTCTCTCTCTCTCTCACCACCACCACCACCACCACTATCATCATCACCTTCACCACCGGCACCATGGAACCAGTGTTGAGGCTGACATGTCAGAGTGTCGGAGCGGCCAACGAGTGGTGTGCTTGACCCCGGCCTGACCCCGTCGTTCTGGCAGTGGGCGACGCTGGTTTCCGTCCCGTGCTGTGAGAATGGCGACAGCGATACGGCCGGCATGGCATGGCATGGCAACGCGGGTCTGGCTGACTAGACAGTCTCACTCGCCAGGACAAGGCGCACATTGTCACGTGCTTTTTTTTTCTCCGGTGGTGTGTGTGTGTGTGTGTGTGTGTTGTGTCTAGTGTTTGTGGTTTAAGGGTTTAAAAAATGTTAGTTTTAGATTAGAAATAGATTTAGTGCAACCTTGTGTGTGTGTGTGAGTGTGCGCTCGCGCGCGCGCGTGTGTTAGTGCGCGTGCGGTATTTTCACAAAATTATGTGATATTAGACGATCGTGCGGGGTGTGTGTGTGTGTGTGTGTGTGTGGTCGTGTGTGTGGTTGTGTGTGTGTGTCTGTGTGTGTGTGTGTGTGTGTGTGTGTGTGTGTGTGGTGTAGTCGGTTAGATCGAAATCGATTTAGTGCAACCTTGTGTGTGTGTGTGTGTGTGCGCTGTGTGCGCGCGCGTGTGTGGAGTGCGCGTGCGGTATTTTCACAGGTTTGGTTCAGACGTTCGTGCGGTGGTGTGGTGTGAGTGTGCCGGTCTGGTCGGTCTTGCAAACTGCGTGTTGTTGATTGATCGTGTGTCCTGACAATTTGGTTAGGTTTCGTTAGGTGGCTCCCTCTGCCCTGGGATGCCCCTGCGTGTTGTCCATTGATCGGTCCTGACAATTTGGACAACTTCGTCGGATGCTTGCCCTTGTTGCCCCCGTCCTCTCAGTGCTGATGGGACTCTCTGGATGCTTGCTTTGTCTGTCTCTCTCTCTCTCTCTCTCTCTCTCTCTCTTCCCGACCACATAACTACCACATGACACACACGCCCGTTAACTCTCGCTGTGCGATCAGCCACACATTGCACATAACGGAATTTTTTTTTTTTTTGTTTTGAGTGCTGTACAGTTCATGTTTACAGCCCAGCCGACCACGAAGGGCCACATCAGCGCTTGCCTGAAGATAAAATGATTGTCACTGTGTGTGTGTGCGTGTGCGTGCGTGTGTGTGTGGGCGCGCGCGCGCGCGTGCACCTTTTTCTTTCGGCACCAATTTTTGTTAACAATCACACATATTCTGGGGGGTCGGTTTTTTGTTTGTTTGTTTTCCCCAGTAGAAAAATCCTGATTGCGTAGGCGCGATGAGTTTTATCTATAGGAGCGAAGAGCAGTAAATTAACGTTCGTGTTGAATGGAAATCAAATTCCAGGTCATAACAGCGTGAGCTTTTCAGTCTGATTTGTCGCACGTGCTACAGAGTTTCACGGTGTTAGATTTGCGGGAACTGAAGAATTTAAGACGTTAAGGCTCCCTGCTAACTTTTGACCATCAGTGTTGGTCAGGGTACTAGTCTTTTCCAGTGAGATGCCGCTGAGCTTAGCGGGTCATGTTCACCATGTACAAATCATAACTGTTGAAAGAACGCACATCGGAGACTAAAAGGAAAAAAAAAAAAAGGGGGGGGGGGGGGGGAGGGAGTAGGGGGGGTATTAAAAAAAAAATCTGCTTCAAGTCATCAGGTTTATAATGATACGAACAATAATAACACAGTGTGTTGATGGCGATTCTTCTTTGGGGTACGGACTGCTGGAGACACCATTTGTGACGTAACTATGAAAGTCCAACCGGCGTGATCCGATTCCGGCCTCCAGTTGTTTCCCGGCGATAAAGCAATGCCCCTGTCAACCAGGCAGTTCCCATCCTGGCCACGGCGAATTGGCATGGCGCTGCATGCAGCGCGCCACACCACACGTCTCTCCTCTGCCCCACTACGTTTACATGTGTGAAAAAACCCAGATCGGAATCGTAGATGCACAAGAGGGGAGGGGAAAGCCACGCATCGGCTTTAAAAATAGCTGCATGCCGCTCTTCGAACTGGGGTTCCTCTCTCTCTCACACACCAGTACCATGCATACAGGTCACGAGCCTTCGAAGGCGCGGAGCGCGTGCTACGGAAAGGGAGGTAAACCTATCTGTGCATCGTGCGTGAAGCAGACGATCCGATCCGTTCGCAGCTGAAATACGGCGGTTGTGAAGAGAGAAGCTTGTGGTGTTGTGCGGTTTTGTGAGAAGGATTTTAGACTTCCATTGTCTCCAGATACACCACCAATCGTTTGACTGTTTCCAGTGTTGACATGAGAGACAGGTCAGCGCAAACGGGTGAGTAACAAAACAGAACAAAAAAAAAAAAAAAGGTCTAAGTGTTGGAAGGATGGGAGTGAGCAGACGTGTGCCAGATGTCTGCCGAGTGATGCCGCAGCATGTCTGTCTGTGTTGTACAAAGAAACGCGGGAGTGTCGGGCGTATTCAGATTAAGTGTAAATTAAACTAACGATTGGAAGGCAGTTGATCTTGCTGTGTTTAGCTTGAGAAAAATGGCTATCTTTATTCTTTTAAACACAACAAAAAAAGTAATAAAAACTACTGAATGAAGCTTTTTAAACTGCTACAGGCAACGGACGAATTGTTTCACGGTCTCAGTGGGCTCGAAGCTATATACCGTACTGTGGATGTTGACACTTAGCTACTAGGCCTAGCTACTTTAATTAACAACAGATTGGGTTTGATACCAACGGCCAAACGTTGCCAAGGTAACACGAATTTTGTTAGACGACCTATCGATACAAAACTTAAACCATGGTTTTGATTTCCCCCATTCAGATTGTGCTGTACACGTTCGTTCGAACAGAATCTTTTATTGATTACGCTTTTGCAAACATGGAGGCGAGTTATCAAGTGTCATCGTCAGTCGTGATGGTTACGTTAGAAGACGATTCGCCGTTTATTGTAGTCGCAGACTGTTGGCGATTCAAGTCAGAGTTGGTCACATGGTGATCAGTCAACTTTTTACAAAACGAAAGAAAGCAAAACAAAAACATACGTCCAATCCCAAAACTAGCAGCCCAGGCTTGGGAGGCCATCTGAGTTACAATAGAATATGGTCGGTATTACTGGATAAAGGAGGGCGGGGGGGAAGGGGGGGGGGGGGGGGGGGGGCAAAAAAAGAGTAAGAAAGAAAGAAAAAGAGGTGTTCGATTTTAAAGAGAGAGACATTGGAAAATATTGTTTTTTCGGTTTGTTGCCTAAGAACAAATTTCAGTGCTATTTTACACTGATGATCACTTGTTTATAGACGATCCGATCTGTTTGTCAGCCCTCTAAAAGGATAATAACGTTGTTGTGTGTATTTTGTTTTGTAAATAATGATTGTGCGTTGTGCTAATATGATGGAATGTATTCGAAATAAAACAGACAGGCTCGCATACTCCCCTCTCCCTCTCCATCACTCCCACCACTAGGACCTCGGTGCATCGAGTGGGCGCTACATACTCAGTCAGCTGAGGTCGCTTTGTAAACAGTAATTGAAGAGCAGGAGTCTTGGGCTCATTCAGATGGTATTGCCGTGGGGCACTGAGCTGGTTCTATTGTCAGGCTGGTCGAATGCGTGTGGACGTTGTTGTAGCTCTCTCTAAGATAATTACCGTGTTAAGTGACCCCCGAAGTCGGCGGCGGGAATTTCGATGTCCATTTGGTGCCAAGTGTTTGTTTGCTACCCAATTAGGTAGGGACGCGTGTAAATGCTCATGTGTAGAAGAATGTAGCGAATGGAGAATTTCAGGGTACTTGTGAACAGGGGGGTTGAGAAGCAGCATGGACAAAGGCATGTCCCGAAGGGGGATCCTTTGTTTGCACCCTATATAAACTGAGGGAAGACAACGTCAGCCAGAACAACACCAGGAGAGAGAGAGAGAGAGAGAGAAGCAGGGGAGAGAGAGAGAGGGAGGAGAGTGAGCAGGACGGACTAGGGTCAAGAGAAACGTGGTCTGGGAGATAGAAGAGACAGCAAAGTCTTAGGGTTAAAGACAAGCTGGAAGAGAAGAAACCTAAGTTTGAAACCCAGAGGTGGGTGAAGACAGACAAACTGAATTTGAACCCAGAGGTGGGTGAAAGAAAGAGACGAAGAAGAAGAGTTCTACGTCGAGATCCCAGAGACGACCACGAGGACCCAGTCCTGATACCTGGAGCCAGTCAACCAAGGGCTTCACCATCAAGCAGTGCTGAAGAAGAAGAGACGTGAAGAGACGACTTTTTCAAGAACTGTGGTGTGGTGTGAAAGCGTGGTTGTGTGTGTGAAAACCTGGCCAGGTAAGAAGTCATTTTATTATAACCCGGGGTTAGGAAGTATTGATCTTTTTATGTGTTGATTTGTTCATTTTGTGTAATTGGATTTTCATGTTTGATTATAAGTAGCATAGAAATTGTATTTCTTGTTCTCAGTCGTGTTAGGAGAGAAACGAATGCGTGACATCCCATTCCCAGAGAGAGGTGAATGTTTGGTGGGCGCATGAGTGTGCATATGCGTGTATGAGTGCAGAGATAACCTTGGTGTGTTACCTGACTAATGACTAATAATACATCAACTTAGTGCACTTAAGCAATACCATCACGATTTCCCCCGTCCTGGACAAAGTGGCGAGCCTGCCAGGATTGCATGGCCCAAATAAGTCTCAGGAGGGAAACAAAGTGAGTACTAGAGTAGTACTGGGGCGAAGCGTCCACTAAAGGCAATTTTAATTAGCTCTTCTATTATTCCTTTAGTTCTTTGAGTGTTGAGTATTGACTTGTGTGTAGGGTGGTTATTATTAATCAAAGGTCGTTCAGAGAAACGAAGAACGAGGTTCTAGTCTTAACTCTCACAGAAGCTGTGGTTTTAAGATTAAGGCTCCTTTGTGTTAGGAACACTACTACTGGTTGGTGTACTCGTAACGTTTAGTAGATAAACTGTGTACCAACTTTTTTCCGGGTTTATAGTATAACTGTTTTAGTGGTGCTAAAACATATCAGAAAAGAAAATGGCTGAAGAAAGTTTTTTACTCCCATTGAGAAACTGATGAGTTTAGGGGAGAAAAACTAGGATATACAGGAGAGGAACTGCGTAAGTTCATTGAAACTCAGCAGAAGACTGAGAGAGATGAAAGGGCTGAAAGAAGGAAGTTTGAAAAGGAACAGCTCGCAGCTGTCAAAAGAAATCTAGAGGCAGAAACGGCTGCGTCAAAGGCTAAAGCGGATGCAGAGTGTTTAGCTGCCAAAGCAAGAGAGCAGATGCAGAGAGTGCAGCGGCCAAGCAGAGCAGCAGCGCCAAAGCAAGAGCAGATGCAGAGATGCAGAGAGTGCAGCTGCCAGGGCTAGAGCAGAAGCAGAATCAGAGATTTTAGCCAAACAAATGAGTTGGAAAGAATAAAATCTGAAAATCGTAGTGAAAAATGGACACCAGTTCTGAGTCAGTAGGCCACAGACTAAATTCCGGGCCTAGACCTAAACTCCCACTTTTCAGAGAAGAAACTGATTCGATTGATGCCTATATCAGTCGTTTTGAATCATTTGCCGAACACGAGGGCTGGCCCGAAGATAACTGGGCAATAAACCTGTCTGCCTTGTTGACAGGTCGTGCGTTACACACTGTTTCTACCTTACCCAAAGCAGATCAGAGGGATTTTGACAAGGTGAAACAAGCAGTACTGAAGGCATATGATTTGACTGAAGAAGGTTTTAGGCGTAAGTTTCGCCAGGCGAGAATTGAACAGGGTGAGACCTACACACACACATTGGAGTTAGACTAGATCACTACTTTAAACAAGTGGGTTGAACTTAGTGGAGTGGACCGTGATTTTGAAGGCCTAAAGGCACTAGTGATGAAAGAGCAGATACTTGATGGTTGTGGGCCGGGCCTCACAATCTACCTCAAGGAAAGGAATGTTGTGACAATAGCTGAATACTTGAAGCAGCAGAGACTTACCGCGAAGCGAGGCGTGATTTGTCTCAAACAAGAGGAAAGCCTAGAGGCATATCCAGAGGATAGCAGCCCAGCACATGACTCACGTAATGAGTCAGTAGTACAAACCCGTAGGCCCACGGCGTCACGTGAGCAAAACCAGGGTGAAAACCAATAGCCACGTGGCTAGGAATGAGCGTACCTGTTTCCTGTGCAACAAGACAGGACACTTGGCTAGGGACTGCATATTCAAGTCACAAAAAGCAGCAGCAATGAGGGTCAGGCCAAGTGAGAGGCAGGCAGAAAAAGATGGAAAAGATGACACAGTGTTATTTTGTCTGGATTGTGCTGTGTGTTCACAGATTCAGGCGATAACATGGATGTGCACAAAGGCAGAGTAGGGGACAATGTGGTTAATGTCATTAGAGACTCTGGGTGCACTGGTGTGATGGTGAAGGAGTCCCTGGTCAAGAAGGGACAATTCACAGGTCAAACACAGAGGTGTAGACAAATAGATGGAACAGTAGCAGAATTCAAAACGGCTCAGGTGTTTATTGATACACCATTTTATAGTGGGACTGTACAGGCTTTGGCTGTTCCAAAGCCGCCGTATGATCTGGTGATTGGAAACATTCCAGGAGCACGTGGGTACGAAGACCCCAGACCGTGATTTCTGTGTTGAATCAGAGAAAAGAAGTCACGGGAGAGAAAGGCCCCAGGCGGTCACACACTTGAGAAAGCGTTGGAGCGTGTCTAGTGAGACTAACCCCACTCACTTACGGGCACAGCAAAAGGGCGATAACTCACTTAGAAAATGTTTAGGTTCCTCACACAGGACAGAAGAAGGGTGTTAAGGAGGGCACCATCGGTTTTGAGCTAGAAGATGGGGTATTATACCGAACTTTCACGCACTCAAGTTCGGGGAAGATGAAAAGACAGATCGTTCTGCCCACAAACCGCAGAAGGGCGGTGATGTCAGAAAATCACGTGACGTCAGCCTCGGGCCATCTCGGTAGAAAGGCCACACAAAAAGTTGTGACGCGAGAGTACTACTGGCCCGGCATCCTTGGTGATGTCAGGCGTTTCTGTGCACAATGCAGCACATGCCGCGGGGTAGGCAAGGCGTGTGTACAGAAAGGGAGAGAATTTCCGTAAAACATAATGTTTTACCCATATATGGCCACACTACTTAGAGCTGGTGGAAGTTTCATATTGGGGTTGATATCTGCTTGGATTTTAGTGTGTATATATTGATTTTTTTTCTCATTTTTGTTGCAAGATATATTTTGTGTGCATTCGCTGATGTAAGTAGGCTTATGAGAGGCCTAGCTTAGAGTTGGCTGGCTTAAACGAGAGAATTATGAGAGTTTCAGCTCCTTGAATGTGTTTTAGCCGATACATGGCATCGTCTTCGAGTGGGAGGGACTTTGTCAAGGGCGTGAAACTTCTCACAAAAGGCATTAAACGCTTAGAGGCAAAGGGACGTAACCACTAGGACCTCGGTGCATCGAGTGGGCGCTACATACTCAGTCAGCTGAGGTCGCTTTGTAAACAGTAATTGAAGAGCAGGAGTCTTGGGCTCATTCAGATGGTATTGCCGTGGGGCACTGAGCTGGTTCTATTGTCAGGCTGGTCGAATGCGTGTGGACGTTGTTGTAGCTCTCCCTAAGATAATACCGTGTGTTAAGTGACCCCCGAAGTCGGCGGGAATTTTCGATGTCCATTTGGTGCCAAGTGTTTGTTTGCTACCCAATTAGGTAGGGACGCGTGTAAATGCTCATGTGTAGAGAAATGTAGCGAATGGAGAATTCAGGGTACTTGTGAACAGGGGGGTTGAGAAGCAGCATGGACAAAGGCATGTCCCGAAGGGGGATCCTTTTTTTGCACCCCTATATAAAAACTGAGGGAAGACAACGTCAGCCAGAACAACACCAGGAGAGAGAGAGAGAGAGAGGAGCAGGGGAGAGAGAGAAGGGAGGAGAGTGAGCAGGACGGACTAGGGTCAAGAGAAACGTGGTCTGGGAGATAGAAGAGACAGCAAAGTCTTAGGGTTAAAGAGACAAGCTGGAAGAGAAGAAACCTAAGTTTGAAACCCAGAGGTGGGTGAAGACAGACAAACTGAATTTGAACCCAGAGAGGTGGGTGAAAGAGACGAAGAAGAAGAGTCTACGTCGAGATCCCAGAGACGACCACGAGGACCCAGTCCTGATACCTGGAGCCAGTCAACCAAGGGCTTCACCATCAAGCAGTGCTGAAGAAGAAGACGTGAAGAGACTTTTTCAAGAACTGTGGTGTGGTGTGAAAGCGTGGTTGTGTGTGTGAAAAACCTGGCCAGGTAAGAAGTCATTTTATTATTATAACCCGGGATTAGGAAGTATTGATCTTTTATGTGTTGATTTGTTCATTTTGTGTAATTGGATTTTCATGTTTGATTATAAGTAGCATAGAAATTGTATTTCTTGTTCTCAGTCGTGTTAGGAGAGAAACGAATGCGTGACATCCCATTCCCAGAGAGAGGTGAATGTTTGGTGGGCGCATGAGTGTGCATATGCGTGTATGAGTGCTATCAATCAGTCAAGGATTGTCTTAACATGGCGGAGGCCGTTTGCATTCAGTCTGTCGTTTCAAATGATTTTATCGGCACTGTTGCCCAGATGGTTGGTTCTCTGATCTCCTGATATGACTGTCATCATTATTGCCTTCTGGGCATCTGTTTCTTATTTCTCGTGTTTCTTGTTATTATGAATACTTATATAGCGCCTATCCTCGGCTACAGACCAAGCTCTGAGCGCATTACAATCCACAGTCGTTTACACAACGGGCTGCTTACCTGGGTAGCGCCGACTGAAGAGCCGCCAGCTGGTGCTTCATTCAGTCGTTTCCCCGTGTCATCCAGTCAATATCGTTCACTC
>JADBJO010017949.1:0-36422 GCA_016801955.1 Conus betulinus | reverse complement strand
CCTCACAGCAGTGACAAATTGGAGGGTGACAAAAGGGACAAAAAACAGCCTCCCTCACAGCAGTGACAAATTGGAGGGACAAAAGAAACAGCCTCCTCACAGCAGTGACAAAGGCGACTTTCACCATGGCCATTCTGACACCACTCATTGCCTCTACAACAGATGGTAGCACCATCAGCCCAACTGCAAAGATGGCTGCCACCAGAGGAGAAAAAGATGGCAAAACACAGACCAAAGAGGTTGTAAAATGGACAACTTTTAACAAAAATCAACAGAAAACAATGCATTGATTTTCCTTTCCCCTGTTGGAATGAGAGGTGTCCCTCTTTGCCAAACTGTGGCTCCTTTGTTCTCACTGCCGCATCTGTCGCTTGACATTGCGTTCCTGTGGAATGTGTGTAGCCTTTCCTTGAGCCAACAGTTATCAATAAAATGAATAAATAAATGAAAAAAAAAAAAACATGGAAAAGGAGAGGCACAGCCAGGACTGGAGAGGTTTATGGAGGTAGAAGAGAGCAAGGACAGACCTGAAGAGATAGAGATGGAAGAATTGCAGACAGGACTGAAGAGATAGAGATGGAAGAATTGCAGACAGGACTGAAGAGATAGAGATGAAGAATTGCAGACAGGACTAATGAGATAGAGATGGAAGAATCGAAGACAGGACTGATGAGATAGAGATGGAAGAATCGAAGAGAGGACTGAAGAGATAGAGATGGAAGAATCGAAGACAGGACTGAAGAGATAGAGATGGAAGAATCGAAGACAGGACTGAAGAGATAGAGATGAAGAATCGAAGACAGGACTGAAGAGATAGAGATGGAAGAATCGAAGACAGGACTGAAGAGATAGAGATGAAGAATCGAAGACAGGACTGAAGAGATAGAGATGGAAGAATCGAAGAGAGGACTGAAGAGATAGAGATGGAAGAATTGAAGACAGGACTAAAGAGATAGAGAGAGATAGAGATGGAAGAATTGAAGACAGGACTAAAGAGATAGAGATGGAAAATTGAAGACAGGATGAAAGAGATAGAGATGGAAGAATTGAAGAGAGGACTGAAGTGATAGAGATGGAAGAATTGAAGAGAGGACTGAAGAGATAGAGATGGAAGAATCGAAGACAGGACTGAAGAGGAGAGGAGAAGGAACCAGAAGAGTAACGAGAGGACTGAAGGGATAGAGGTGGTAGAATCAGAGTAAAGAGAGGACTGAAGAGAAAGAGGTGGTAGAATCAGACTACAGATGCTACTGAAGAGGTAGTGGGGGGAAGAATCAGAGAAAGAGTATAGCACTGAGAAGGTAATGGAGGAAGAAGTGGAATAAACACAACACTGAACGGGTAGAGGAAGAAGAATCAGAGTGAAGACAGAACTGAAGAGGTAAGGGAGGTAAAATCAGAGAATAGACAGGACTGAAGAGGTAAGGGAGGTAAAATCAGAGAATAGACAGGACTGAATATGCGAGGGAGGTAGAATCACAGTAAAGCTGTCAGTCCCAATACTGTACAGGTTTGCTTTGTTCCTAAGCTCGGTGTCCTCTCATAACCAACAGCAGACACCCCCTCCCTCAGTCTTCATTCTAACCCCCATTTCCCTCATCTACACGCCTACAAGAAAACATTTCATGCCCTCCTTCCCCAGCCTTCTTCCCATCCTGCCCCCTTCCTTCCTGTCCCTCCACCAATTCCTCCCAAAGTGCGGTCTGGCCGGGCATGTCCTGGAGACAAAAGGATCCGTCATTACTGTAGTAATCACTCACAACTCGTTGTACAACTGTCACACGTAAAAAACTAGTTGTACAGCAGTCACAAGTAGAAACTTCCAAGTCACCCCATCCCCTAAACTATCCCCATGTCATGACCCCCACCCCCAACTCCCCTCCCCCATCCTCCCCAACCCCCATTTCTGCTAACAGCTTGCCCCAAGCTGTTCTCTTGGAGGTCAGGTGCCAATACCGCAGACACGGTTTTCAAGTGTACGTGGCGCCACGTGGTACAGAGCCAGCGTCAGACAGCAGAGCCCGACTCTCATCTGCCAGCGACTGGTAGGACTCCTCAGCCTCCTGCAGCCTGCCAGAGTTCTTTGCCCCTGACTGGCTGCGAGAGCCAGACGACTGAATGCTGGAACTATGGATGTCATCGGGGTCGTCACTGGGTGTGCGGATGACGGCCTGCAGCTCCACCTCCTGGGGCGGGTTGCACCAAGGGAGACAAGGCACCAGCATCAGGTTGTTGTAGCATGGTGCCGATCACCAGCAGCATGAAGCCGTCCACTGTAGACACACCCAGGTACACGTTAGTATAGTACAACACACAGCATCTTGACACACGACACACCCAGAACACATCAGTAACAACACATTATCCTGACACGCAACACACCCAGAAACACACAGGAAACACACACATAGCATCCTGACACATGACACACCCAGAACACATCAGGAACAACACATAGCATCCTGACACATGACACACCCAGAACACATCGGAAACAACACATAGCATCCTGACGATCATCAACCATCTTCTGCATAACACACCAGGGTACACATCAATTTGAAACAACACAGCATCCTACAATCATAAAACCCATCCACTGCAAGACACACCCTTGAACACATCAGCTAGGAACAACACACAGCATCCTGACAATGACATGGCTTGCACACAGGTAAGCATACACAGGAGCAATGTACCATCCTGACAACACAGAACACACACCTAGGTACATATCTAAGTACAGACAACTCATCATTGTGCACACAGTCACCAAATAGGGATAAACAATGTAGTATTGAACACACAGCCGCTGTATTGTGTACAGACAACACAACATTGTACATAAAGTCACTGTTAAGTATAAACCATACACCATATGACACACATGCACATACTACATACCACTGTACACTGCATTAGTAACAGACCAAAACCACAGATTCGAAGTCACAAGATAAAAATTTGACAACATGTACCACATAACAACGCAACACACTAACCAACTGCAAACCACATAAATGCATAAAAGACTGTCAACTACACACAACAAAATACATAGCACACCGAAAAGTAATACAACACATAAAAACACAGCATACTGACAACTACACACCTTATGAAACATAGCACACTGACAACTACACATCTTATGAAAATATTGCACACTGACAACTACACATCGCATGAAAATGTAATGCAGTGTCAACACACACACATAAAAACATAACACACTGACAACTACACATGACATTAAAAACAGAACACACTAACACAAACACATCTTGCATACAAAAAACAACTGAACACACAGACAACTACACAGAATACACCTTTCAGGACAACACAAACACATGAAAACATAACACACTGACAACTACACATGACATAAAAACAGAACACACTAACACAAACACATCTTGCATACAAAAACAACTGAACACACAGACAACTACACAGAACACACCTTTCAGGGCAACACAAACACATGAAAGCATAACACACGGACAACTACACATGATGTACAAACAGAACACACTAACACAAACACATCTTGCATACAAAAACAATTGAACACACAGACAACTACACAGAACACACCTTTCAGGACAACACAAACACATGAAAACATACCACACTGACAACTACACAGAACACACCTTTCAGGACAACACAAACACATGAAAACATACCACACTGACAACTACACAGAACACACCTTTCAGGACAACACAAACACATGGGAAACATACCACACTGACAACTACACAGAACACACCTTTCAGGACAACACAAACACATGAAAACATACCACACTGACAACTACACAGAACACCCTTTCAGGACAACACAAACACATGGAAACATACCACACTGACAACTACACAGAACACACCTTTCAGGACAACACAAACACATGGAAACATACCAGACTGACAACTACACAGAACACACCTTTCAGGACAGAAGCCCCCCTGTCAAGCACAACACAGTGTATAAGACAGGAAGGTGTGGAGAAAAACACAGACAGGGACTTCATCCTTACCTTGCAGCAGTCCATACGATTTATCAAATGCTTCCCCAAAGTTCTGAAAAATAGAAAGCACAAGAAATGTATTAGTTTTGCTAATGCCAGCACATACATAGCACATCATACAACCTACACCACACCCACTTAGCCCCTAACACCACAGTGTGAGGGGGGATAAAATCCAACCACTGGTGTGACCTATGACCTCCGTCAAGGCTATTTTACAGACCAGGGATCTCTACATTCCAAGCAGTCTGTTTTCTAACTGAGATTTCTTTCTCTTCATGTTGAAAAGGGATCCCAGCTTTGTCGAAGTTAGCATCTTTTTCTTCTCGCACATTCCAAGGCTGGAGCACAGGGGTCATGACAGATGACCTTTGAGTGTACAGACTCCGTAATCATGTCACAAAACGTATTCCCACTCAGTGTGCTATACTGCCATCTTCATTGACAACACTTTCTCTGAGACTGTGCTAACATGAGGGGACAGGACCATGCTGCTCTAAAATCAACACCTGTAGCTCTGATAATGTGATGTTCAGCCACACACACACATCCACCAATCCACACCTACAGCTCTGATAATGTGATGTTCAGCCACATACACATCCACCAATCAACACCTGTAGCTCTGATGATGTGATGTTCAGCCACATACACACATACATCAATCAACACCTGTAGCTCTGATGATGTGATGTTCAGCCACATACACACACATCCACCAATCAACACCTGTAGCTCTGAAGATGTCATGTTCAGCCACACACACATCCACCAATCAACACCTATAGCTCTGTATTATGTCATATTCTGTCACAAACATACACATATGCAGTTACAGACATCCTTTTTTCATACCATCAGAACACAATGACAGGGCTATTGTGTCCCTCACCTTGTCAAAGACGTAGTAGATGAACAGATCACCACCCCCACACCAGGATGGTCCGGCAGGCATCAATCAGGGTCCTGTGCACAGCTGCACACAACAACACTCATCTTCACTGATGTCATTACCATCATCATCATCATCATCTCTCTCTCTCTCTCTCTCTCTCTCTCTCCCTCACACACACACACACACACACACACACACACACACACACACACACACACAAACACACACACACATACATACACACACACACACACACACACACACACACACACATCCAAGACAACCAAAAATACAATTTGTTTTCCAGCTGTCTTTTTCTGTAAGACTTGAAAGGTCCTGATTCTGAAACTGACCTGTGGCCACCTTGGCATTTCTGATATTAAACTTTTGCTATTTTTGTAATCCTGATAATTATCATTAAACATCTTATCATTATGTAACTCTCACTCGTTTACATATACTTTCAAAAGCACATTAACTTCAGAACCCTTGGGTGTAATTACACTGACTGTTAACAGAAAGAAGTAATACATTAAAGCTCTCTTTTTTTCACAGACTGTTATCGTTCAATGATACATGAAATATGGCAAAGTAGTAGAGGAATGAAATATTCTCATCTATGAGAGCAGGGTAAACCCATGTTGAGCCAAGCAAAACTCAGATCACACATCTGATCTGGTCACTGTTCTGTGCTGCCTACAGGTGATGGTGGCCTCCTGCGGGTGTGTATTGCTAACAGACGACCACAGCACATGCCTTCCAATGTACAGGATCTTCTGCATGAAAAGTCAGAGATCATTTTCCCAACTGGAGCCAAACTTCAAGGCTCGGCCATACGGCATGCAGTCACACTCACCAGTGACACTGATCTCCTGGCACCAAAGTTACATGCCAGACCTGAGTACCCAGTCATTTCTAGTTCCGGCAATTGTGTAAATAGTTCCTGCAGATTTGTTCTGAAGATACAACCTTTTTTTTTGTTCAGATGTTTTGTTTTTTTTTCTCCTTTTTCTCACTTCTACGTGTTTACTATTGTTGCTAATTAGTCAGTCAGTCATTCCCTGACTGCTGGGGTCATTGGGAGGACGTGATGAGGCAGCTGCCATTTCTCTCCAGGCCCTTCAGTTGGTGGCTGTCATGAGGAGATCTGGCATAGTCATTTTGGTCCTTTATATTTTCAGACCAGCTCTTTCTCTGCTGTCCTCGTCTATACCCTCCTTCAACGGTACCTTGAAAGATGGTTTTGGAGTGGGTGTTGTGACGAATGACGTGGCCAAACCATGCCATCTTTTCGTCGTTTGATGGTTGCCAGAAGTGGTTTGTGGGACCCAACTAGGTTAGTGACCAGGTTCAGCACACAATCATTGGTCTTGTGTTCTTTGTAGGAGATGCAGAGTAGTTTCCTCAGGCACCTGTCTCAAATGCCTGGATTCTTCTTTCTGTTTCGGCCATCAGTGTCCATGTCTCGCAACCATATAAGAGGATGGAGACCACTAGTGACTTGTAGAGCCGGAATTTTGTGTGGAATTTGATGTTGTTCTTCCACACTCTGTTCAGTCTGGCCATTGCTGCTGATGCAGAGTTGATCCTGATTCGGATTTCTGCTGTGCAGGTGCCATTTCTGGACAGGGTTGCTCCCAAGCACCTGAAGCTGGTCACTTCTTCCAGGGGCTCACCATTCATGGGTTATGTTGGCCCTGCTGTTAGTCGTGCTGTTGACCATGACCTTTGACTTCTCTGTGCTGACCTCCATGCCGTAGGCATTTGCTCTTGTTGCTAATACACTGACGTTTATAACTTGACAGGTATTCACTTTCCACAACTGACTGCAACTCCAGGACTGAAGACACATTGGTAACCACCACAGTGTTTTTTCATGAGTGTGATCTGCAATGAACTGCAGCAGAGAAAATTGCTGTGAGAAAGCCAGAGTCAAAGACTTGGAGCAGAGCTATGTCCCCTGACCTGTCAAAGACTTGGTGACAGACTACACAGTTATGTCCCCTGACCTGTGAAAGTCATGGTGACAGACCACAGTTATGTCCCCTGACCTGTCAAAGACTTGGTGAGACCATACAGTTATGTCCCCTGACCTGTCAAAGACTTGGTGACAGACCACACAGTTATGTCCCTCCACTGACCTCTAAAAGACTTGGTGACAGACCACACAGTTGTGTCCCCTGACCTGTTAAAGATTTGGTTACAGACTGTACAGTTATGTCCCCTGGCCTGTCAAAGACTTGGTGACAGACCACACGCTTATGTCCCCTGACCTGTCAAAGACTTGGTGACAGACCCTACAGTTATGTCCCCTGACCTGTCAAAGACTTGGTGACAGACCACACAGTTATGTCCCTCCACTGACCTCTAAAAGACTTGGTGACAGACCACACAGTTGTGTCCCCTGACCTGTTAAAGATTTGGTTACAGACTGTACAGTTATGTCCCCTGGCCTGTCAAAGACTTGGTGACAGACCACACACTTATGTCCCCTGACCTGTCAAAGACTTGGTGACAGACCCTACAGTTATGTCCCCTGACCTGTCACAGACTTGGTGAAAGACCACACAGTTATGTCCCCTGACCTATTCAAGACTTGGTGACAGACCAAACAGTTATGTCCCCTGATCTGTCAATGACTTGGTGACAGACCACAGTTATGTCCCCTGACCTGTGAAGGACTTGGTGATAGACCATACAGTTATGTCCCCTGACCTGTCAAAGACTTAGTGACAGACCACACAGTTATGTCCCCTGACCTGTGAAAGTCATGGTGACAGACCACAGTTATGTCCCCTGACCTGTGAAGGACTTGGTGATAGACCATACAGTTATGTCCCCTGACATGTCAATGACTTGGTACCAGACCACACAGTTATGTCCCCTGACCTGTCAAAGACTTGGTGACAGACCACACAGTTATGTCCCCTGACCTGTCAGGGACTTGGTGATAGACCACACAGTTATGCCCCCTGACCTGTCAAAGACAAGGAGACAGACCACACAGTTATGTCCCCTGACCTGTCAGGGACTTGGTGATAGACCACACAGTTATGCCCCCTGACCTGTCAAAGACAAGGTGACAGAATGCACAGTTATGTCCCCTGACCTGTCAGAGACTTGGTGACAGAATGCACAGTTATGTCCCCTGACCTGTCAAAGACTTGGTACCAGACCTACAGTTATGTCCCCTGATCTGTCAGACTTGGTGACAGACCACACAGTTATGTCCCCTGGCCTGTCAGGGACTTGGTGGTAGACCACACAGTTATGTCCCCTGACCTGTCAAAGACATGGTGACAGAACACAGTTAAGTCCCATGACCTGTCAAAGACTTGGTGACAGACCACACAGTTATGTCCCCTGACCTGTCAAAGACTTGGTGACAGACCACACAGTTATGTCCCCTGACCTGTCAGGGACTTGGTGGTAGACCACACAGTTATGTCCCCTGACCCTTCAAAGACATGGTGACAGAACACAGTTAAGTCGCATGACCTGTCAAAGACTTGGTGACAGACCACACAGTAATGTCCCCTGACCTGTCAGAGACTTGGTGACACAGTAATGTCCCCTGACCTGTCAGAGACTTGGTGACAGACCACACAGTAATGTCCCCTGACCTGTCAAAGACTTGGTGACAGACCACACAGTAATGTCCCCTGACCTGTCAGAGACTTGGTGACAGACCACACAGTAATGTCCCCTGACCTGTCAGAGACTTGGTGACAGACCACACAGTTATGTCCCCTGACCTGTCAAAGACTTGGTGACAGACCACACAGTAATGTCCCCTGACCTGTCAGAGACTTGGTGACAGACCACACAGTAATGTCCCCTGACCTGTCAGAGACTTGGTGACAGACCACACAGTAATGTCCCCTGACCTGTCAGAGACTTGGTGACAGACCACACAGTTATGTCCCCTGACCTGTCAGAGACTTGGTGACAGACCACACAGTAATGTCCCCTGACCTGTCAGAGACTTGGTGACAGACCACACAGTAATGTCCCCTGACCTGTCAGAGACTTGGTGACAGACCACACAGTAATGTCCCCTGACCTGTCAGAGACTTGGTGACAGACCACACAGTAATGTCCCCTGACCTGTCAGAGACTTGGTGACAGACCACACAGTAATGTCCCCTGACCTGTCAGAGACTTGGTGGTAGACCACACAGTTATGTCCCCTGACCCTTCAAAGACATGGTGACAGAACACAGTTAAGTCCCATGACCTGTCAAAGACTTGGTGACAGACCACACAGTAATGTCCCCTGACCTGTCAGAGACTTGGTGACAGCAAGGCCAAAGTAGTTGTAGAAGGCAATAGAGACCAGGTACAGCAGACAGAAGATCAGCAGACGAGGACTGTTGCCGATCTGATACAGCGCGTCCAGGCTGTTCTCGTAACTGCCGTTCAACCCTGACCCCGGGATGAAGTACATAGCAGGTAACACCACCTGAAAGACACAGGGTGATGTATATAGCTGGTAACACCACCTGAAAGACACAGGTCAAAGTATATAGCTGGTAACACCACCTGAAGGACACAGGTCAAAGTATATAGCTGGTAACACCACCTGAAAGACACAGGTTTGATGTACATAGTAGGTAACACCACCTGAAAAACACAGGGTGAAGTACATAGCAGGTAACACCACCTGAAAGACACAGGGTGATGTACATAGCTGGTAACACCACCTGAAAGACACAGGGTGATGTACATAGCTGATAACACAACCTGAAAGACACAGGTCGAAGTATATAGCTGGTAACACCACCTGAAAGACACAGGTCGAAGTATATAGCTGGTCACACCACCTGAAAGACACAGGGTGAAGTACATAGCAGGTAACACCACCTGAAAAACACACAATGAAGTACATAGCAGGTAACATCACTTGAAGAGACACAGTGTGAAGTACATAGAAGATAACACCACCTGAAGACACAGGATGAAGTACATAACAGTAAACACCACCTGAAAGACACAGGGTGACGTACATAGCTCGTAACACCACCTGAAAGACACAGGGTGAAGTACATAGCTGGTAACACCACCTGAAAGACACAGGGTGAAGTACATAGCTGGTAACACCACCTGAAAGACACAGGGTGATGTACATAGCTGGTAACACCACCTGAAAGACACAGGGTGAAGTACATAGCGCGTAACATCACCTGAAAGACACAGGGTGATGTACATAGCTGGTAGCACCACCTGAAAGACACAGGTCAAAGTATATAGCTGGTAACACCACCTGAAAGACACAGGGTGAAGTACATAGCAGGTAACACCACCTGAAAGACACAGGTCGAAGTATATAGCTGGTAACACCACCTGAAAGACACAGGGTGAAGTACATTGCTGGTAACACCACCTGAAAGACACAGGGTGAAGTACATACAAGATAACACCACCTGAAAGACACAGAGTGAAGTACATAGCAGGTGACCTCACCTGAAAGACACAGAGTGAAGTACATAGCAGGTGACCTCACCTGAAAGACACAGGGTGAAGTACACAGCAGGTGACCTCACCTGGAAGACACAGAGTGAAGTACATAGCAGGTGACCTCACCTGAAAGACACAGGGTGAAGTACATAGCAGGTGACCTCACCTGAAAGACACAGAGTGAAGTACATAGCAGGTAATACTCTCTTTACGAAATGCAAAGGGAACTTACAAAAGTCATCAGAATCATCCTGAACAGACCAAGCAGCAATAGTCTCTGTATAAAATGCAAGTAATACTCTGTATAAAATGCAAGGTCAACTTACAAAGGCATGGGTGAAACCTACAAAACTTGATTTGACTGAAATAAGGCTGGGGTCCTGGGGCCGGCAGGGTACAGGGGCAGTGTCCCGTTGGAAGATCCAGGGGGGCGAAGCACCCCAAGCAAAATTGAATTTAAAAAAATATTTTAGGCCAATTTCATTGGCTCTCCTGCACCAGAAAAAGCTTAACTGTAACATGATTTCTGCAGTAAAGAGCTTAACTGTAACATGCTTTTGTGAGTTACTGTTAGACATTATGTTCTATTAATCCATTTAAATGGATAAAAATAATATTTATGGCTTATTGTACAAGCACAGAAAAAGTCTAAAAGTGTAGAAATAAACCAGAATGTAAAACCTCAAAAAGGGAAAATTAAAAAATGGAAAAATTTCCATCCCTGACATAAATTAAACTCCTCCCACCCCATCGCACCAAAAATATCAACTATAAGTATAATTAGCCTACCCAATCAACCCCCCCACCCCCACCCCCCCCCCCCCGCCACCTTCTTAATTTGATTCTAATTACTTTGGCAAGGATACAAAAATGTTAACTCACTCTTCATGTTTTTCTTATGCTCTGGGTGATCAGCGTGGCTTCGAAGTTTCTTTTTTCCGTTCACTCCGTAACTGATTGTTTTTGAGCAAACGATACAGAAACACGTGCCAGCCACATTCATCTTCTTGCACCACTTGCGATATTCATTGCCATCGTCATCAATTTCGTTTAGCCATTGCCATCTCCATTTGTTTCTAATTTGCCCTCGATGCATGCTACTGGATCTCCTTCTTTCAAAAAAGCCATGACTACTTAATTTCTGGAGCACCCTGCAAACTTTCGTTGTCAGCCAAACGCGCCACTGTTAGCCTGTGAAGACGCCGGAAATACAGAAACAGCTACTTCCAGTAAGAGATCGAAAGCTTGGATCAAACACAAAATCGGAACTGATATATTGTGATTTTTTTTTTTTTTTTAATTGACAGAAGTTCCATCACGACTGAAAGTCATTTTGATGGATTTCCGTCCATAGACGGAATAGTTTCACCCATGCAAAGGTCATCAGAGTCAGCCTGAATAGACAAAGCAGCAACACTCTCTGTATAACATACAAGGTCAACTTACAAAGATCATCAGAATCAGCCTGAACAGACAAAGAAGTAACACTCTCTGTATAACATTCAAGGTCAACTTACAAAGGTCATCAGAATCAGTCTGAACAAGCAGTAATACTCTCTGTATAACATGCAAGGTCAACTTACAAAGGTCATCAGAATCAGTATGAACAAAGCTGTAATACTATCTGTATAACATGCAATGTCAACTTACAAAGGTCATCTTACAAAGGTCATCAGAATCAGCCTGAACAGACAAAGCAGTAATACTCTCTGTATAAAAAGCAAGGTCAACTTACAATGGTCATCAGTATCAGTCCAAAGGATCCCTCCATGCCCACCACCTGCAACACACACCTTCATGTCTTCATGGTTATATCAACAACAACAACACCACCACCACCACCACCACCAACAATTTTATTAATATGAGCTCAGAGCATTTTACCCCCAGTAATGATAATAATATTATTATTGTTAACAACAACAGAGCATTTTACCCCCAGTAATGATAATAATGTTATTACTATTAACAACAGCAACAATAATAATAATAGTGATAACAATAATAATGATAATAAAATGAATCATCATAATGATAAAAAAATGATTACAATATTACTGCTGACAAAAGTCCATTTGAAAACCATCACAGGCTGTCTGTGTCAGAGTGTGCACGCCTGTCAGGTTCAAGTCATTTGAAAGCCAAGGGAGAGAATGCAAACAGAATCTCACCGAGTATCCTCCCACTCTACAGACAGCAAAACACAAACTCAGACAGCACAAATTCCACTTAATGTATGAAGGACACTTCACTCATCACTACAAAGTCCAACTGCACAAATTCCACATAATGTTTTAAGGACACTTCAGTCCTCACTATAAAATCCAACAGCACAAATTCCACATAATGTATGAGGGACACTTCAGTCTTCACTACAACATCCAACAGCACAAATTCCACATAATGTACTAAGGACAACTTCAGTCCTCACTCTTCAGACAACAGGACACAAAGTCCCCACAGCATTACTTCCACATAATGTGTGAAGGACACTTCAGTTCTCCTTACAATTCCCACAGCACAACTTCCACATAATGTGTGAAGGACACTTCAGTTCTTACAATTCCCACAGCACAACTTCCACCTAATGTATGAAGGACACTTCAGTCCTCACTACAAAGTCTCAAAGCACAAATTCCATCTAATGTATGAAAGACACATCAGTCTTCACTCTTGCTCAGTCAGAGAGCAAATGGGAGAAAGGCCTCAGAATGAGAGTCACTGTCCAGGGGACTCATGAGTCCAAAGTATCCTGGAGAGTGTTGCATGGAAATTGTCACACTAGGGGGTTGCACACAAGAATGCTGCAAACATGCCACACACAATCAACTGAGAATCATGCCCAAGGAATTCACTGCTGCACTCCTCACATTAGAAAACTCACACAACAATAAACAAACTCCTTCACCTTAACCAGAGTATACTCCCAAACAGTTGTAGAAACAAACAAAAAACCAACCAAACAGAAATCAATCATGAAAACCCTCCTCATTTGCCTGAACCATACAAGCGCTTACCAAGGGAAAGAAGAAGGATCCCACAGAGAAAGGAAACACGTTCTATTATTGTGGTTTCCCTGCCCTTGCTATGCTATACCCCCCCCCCCCCCATAAGCCCCTCCCCTTTCCTCGCCCCCTCAAGTGGAGTCACTATGAGCCAAGTTTAAATGGGCGAAATCCACCAAAATCCTGTGGCAGAATTCTATCAAATGTCATGGCCAGCTCCCACCTGGTCAAACAGTTGAACAAGACATGACCTCAGGCAACCACTTTCAATGAAAGCAAAGAAAAGCATTGCACCAGGAAAATACTGGGGGATCTCATAGGTCCCTTTTTAACGTTGTTAGGATAGATAGGAAGCATTATGGAGGATAGTGAGTATTATGGAAGGTATGGGGTGTTATGGAGGATAGTGAGTATTATGGAAGGTATGGGGTGTTATGGAGGATAGGGAGTATTATGGAAGGTATGGGGTGTTATGGAGGATAGTGAGTATTATGGAAGGTAAGGGATGTTATGGAGGATAGGGAGTATTATGGAAGGTACGGGGGTTGTGGAGGATAGGGAGTATTATGGAAGGTAAGGGGTGTTATGGAGGATAGGGAGTATTATGGAAGGTAAGGGATGTTATGGAGGATAGGGAGTATTATGGAAGGTAAGGGATGTTATGGAGGATAGGGAGTATTATGGAAGGTACGGGGGTATGGAGGATAGGGAGTATTATGGAAGGTAAGGAATGTTATGGAGGATAGGGAGTATTATGGACGGTAAGGGATGTTATGGAGGATAGGGAGTATTATGGAAGGTAAGGGATGTTATGGAGGATAGGGAGTATTATGGAAGGTAAGGGATGTTATGGAGGATAGGGAGTATTATGGAAGGTAAGGGATGTTATGGAGGATAGGGAGTATTATGGAAGGTATGGGGGTTTATGGAGGATAGGGAGTATTATGAAAGGTAAGGGGTGTTATGGAGGATAGGGAGTATTATGGAAGGTAAGGAGTGTTATGGGGGATAGAGCGTATTACAAAAAGCAAGGGGTGTTATGGAGGATAGGGAGTGAGTGTTATGGGGGATAGGGTGTATTACGGAAGGCAAGGGTGTTATTTAAAGCAGATAGTGTTCGGAAAGGTAGAAAGTGTTATGAAAGGTACGGGTGCTTTGAAAGGTAGGGACTGTTATTGAAGGTAAGGAACATTAGGTAAGGTAAAGAGTGCTTCGGAAGGTAGGGGGGGGGGGGGTTTATGGAAGGTAGGAGGAGGGGAGGGTGTTATGGAAGATAGCTTTATATATGTAAAGGGATGGATGGAGAGGAAGATGAATGGGAATGTCAAGGAAGGTAGAATTACCTGTAGATGATGGACGAGAGGAGGTGAAGGGGTGCTATATAGGGACTTTTACCTGTACTAGGCGAAAGGAGTGGGAGTGCAGTGGGTGTTGCGGAAGGCTGATTTACTTGTAGATGATGGAGGAGAGGAGGTGAAGGGGTGCTATATAGGGACTTTTACCTGTACTGGGAGAAAGGAGTGGGAGTGCAGTGGGTGTTGTGGAAGGCTGATTTACCTGCAGGGGGTGAAAGCCGCGGCTCTTGAGGAACAGTTCCTCTATCACCATCTGTGCTGCACTGATCAACTGACTGCCCAGAATTAACAGCACACCTGAACACACACACACACATCACACACACACACACACACACACACACACACATGCACACACACACACACTGATCATCTGATGGCCAAGAATGAACAACACACCTGAACACACACATAACACACACTGATCATCTGATTGCCCAGAATTAACAGCACACCTGAACACAACACACACACACACACACACACACACACACACACACACACACAATCTGTCTCTCTCTCTCTCACACGCACACACATGATGACACCGATTCATTTTAAAAAGCAGATTTCTGATATTATGTGGAGGTTGCTGTATGAGCTACAACTTGTAACAAAGCAGCTCAATCAGAGTGATCCTTTAAGGGAATTCCATGGCTTTGCAGTGCCATGAACTTCCCACGTTGACCTCATCAGTCTGCTACTGTACTTGAGCAATGATATCCAGCTTGCTACTACAGCACAAAACATTTTGACATTCTATGAAAAGTATCAGATTGCAGTACCAGCCCACTATGTCATTTCTGCATCACTAAATGCCTGATTCCAGGCAAACAAAAAATCAGCAATATTAGTGAAAGCGCCAGCAGACTCTCTTTGACATGTAGTTGGGCAGAGTATGGGCTGGTATACCCTGTTTGTTCTTACCGTCCCAACCTGCATGAATAACATAAAATGAAGAGAAATTTGTGTCATCCACTCAAGCACATCAATCACCTACACACAACCCCTCAACTGGCACCTCTACTTTGCACTGTGCTATGTACACTGACCTAGCAGTGTGTGTGAGGCACTGACATAGCAGTGTGTGAGGGCACTGACCTAGCAGTGTGTGAGGCACTGACTAGCAGTGTGTGAGGCATTGACCTAGCAGTGTGTGAGGCACTGACCTAGCAGTGTGTGAGGCATTGACCTAGCAGTGTGTGTCAGGCACTGACCGAGCACTGTGTGTGAGGCACTGACCTAGCAGTGTGTGTGTGTGTGTGAGCCACTGACCTAGCAGTGTGTGTGAGGCACTGACCTAGCAGTGTGTGTGAGGCACTGACCTAGCAGTGTGTGTGTGTGAGGGACTGACCTAGCAGTGTGTATGAGGCACTAACCTAGCAGTATGTGTGAGGCACTGACCTAGCAGTGTGTGTGAGGTACTGACCTAGCAGTGTGTGTGCGGCACTGACCTAGCAGTGTGTGTGAGGCACTGACTTAGCAGTGTGTGTGAGGCACTGACCTAGCACTGTGCATGAGGCACTGACTTAGCAGTGTGTGTGAGGCACTGACCTAGCAGTGTGTGTGAGGCACTGACCTAGCAGTGTGTGTGAGGCACTGACCTTGCACTGTGTGTGTGTGAGGCACTGACCTAGCACTGTGTGTGTGTGAGGCACTGACCTAGCAGTGTGTGTCTGTGAGGCACTGACCTAGCAGTGTGTGTGAGGCACTGACCTAGCACTGTGTGTGAGGCACTAACCTAGCACTGTGTGTGAGGCACTGACCTAGCAGTGTGTGTGAGGCACTGACCTAGCAATGTGTGAGGCACTGACCTAGCAGTGTGTGTGAGGCACTGACCTAGCAGTGTGTGTGAGGCACTGACCTAGCAGTGTGTGTGAGGCACTGACCTAACAGTGTGTGTGAGGCATTGACCTAGCAGTGTGTGTGAGGCACTGACCTAGCAGTGTGTGTGTGAGGCATTGACCTAGCACTGTGTGTGTGAGGCACTGACCTAGCACTGTGTGTGTGTGAGGCACTGACCTAGCACTGTGTGTGAGGCACTGACCTAGCAGTGTGTGTGTGTGAGGCACTGACCTAGCAGTGTGTGTGTGAGGCACTGACCTAGCAGTGTGTGTGAGGCACTGACCTAGCACTGTGTGTGAGGCACTGACCTAGCACTGTGTGTGAGGCACTGTCCTAGCAGTGTGTGTGAGGTACTGACCTAGCAGTGTGTGTGTGAGGCACTAACCTAGCAGTGTGTGTGTGAGGCACTGACCTAGCACTGTGTGTGAGGCACTGATCTAGCAGTGTGTGAGGTACTGACCTAGCAGTGTGTGCGAGACACTGATCTAGCAGTGTGTGTGAGGCACTGACCTAGCACTGTGTGTGAGGCACTGACCTAGCAGTGTGTGTGTGAGGCACTGACCTAGCACTGTGTGTGAGGCACTGACCTAGCACTGAGTGTGAGGCACTGACCTAGCACTGTGTGTGTGAGGCACTGACCTAGCACTGTGTGTGAGGCACTGACCTAGCAGTGTGTGTGAGGCACTGACCTAGCAGTGTGTGAGGCACTGACCTAGCAGTGTGTGTGAGGCACTGACCTAGCACTGTGTGTGTGAGGCACTGACGTAGCAGTGTGTGTGAGGCACTGACCTAGCACTGTGTGTGAGGCACTGACCTAGCACTGTGTGTGTGTGAAGCACTGACCTAGCAGTGTGTGAGGCACTGACCTAGCAGTGTGTGTGAGGCACTGACCTAGCACTGTGTGTGAGGCACTGACGTAGCAGTGTGTGTGAGGCACTGACCTAGCAGTGTGTGTGAGGCACTGACCTAGCAGCGTGAGGCACTGACCTAGCACTGTGTGTGAGGCACTGACCTAGCAGTGTGTGTGCGGCACTGACCTAGCAGTGTGTTTGAGGCACACTGACCTAGCAGCGTGTGAGGCACTAACCTAGCAGTGTGTGTGAGGCACTGATCTGGCACTGTGTGAGGCACTGACCTAGCAGCGTGTGAGCACTGACCTAGCAGTGTGTGTGAGGCACTGACCTGGCACTGTGTGAGGTACTGACCTAGCAGAGTGTGTGAGGCACTGACCTAGCACTGTGTGTGAGGCACTGACCTAGCAGTGTGTGAGGCACTGACCTAGCAGTGTGTGTGAGGCACTGACCTAGCAGTGTGTGTGTGTGTGTGTGTGTGTGAGGCACTGACCCAGCAGTGTGTGAGGCACTGACCCAGCAGTGTGTGAGGCACTGACCTAGCAGTGTGTGTGTGAGGCACTGACCTAGCAGCGTGTGAGCGGCGCTGACAGAGTGATGGGCGCGGAAGATACTGGAGCACCCCACCAGCACCAGCCCCCCCATCACCACCATCATCCCCAGCCAGTGCAGCGGGTACAGCCGGCGCTTCAGGAATATTTTCTGCACCATACACAAACACAGCGGTACAGCCGGCACTTCAGGAATATTTTCTGCACCATACACAAACACAGCGGGAACAGCCGGCGCTTCAGGAATATTTTCTGCACGATACACAAACACAGCGGGTACAGCCGGCGCGGCGCTTCAGGAATATTTTCTGCACCATACACCACACAGCGGGTACAGCCGGCGCTTCAGGAATATTTTCTGCACCATACACAAACACAGCGCGTACAGCCGGCGCTTCAGGATATTTTCTGCACCATACACACAACACAGCGGGAACAGCCGGCACTTCAGGAATATTTTCTGCACCATACACAAACACAGCGGGTACAGCCGGCGCTTCAGGAATATTTTCTGCACCATACACAAACACAGCGAGTACAGCCGGCGCTTCAGGAATATTTTCTGCACCATACACAAACACAGCGAGTACAGCCGGCGCTTCAGGAATATTTTCTGCACCATACACAAACACAGCGAGTACAGCCGGCGCTTCAGGAATATTTTCTGCACCATACACAAACACAGCGAGTACAGCCGGCGCTTCAGGAATATTTTCTGCACCATACACAAACACAGCGGTACAGCCGGCGCTTCAGGAATATTTTCTGCACCATACACAAACACAGCGGTACAGCCGGCGCTTCAGGAATATTTTCTGCACCATACACAACACAGCGGTACAGCCGGCGCTTCAGGAATATTTTCTGCACCATACACAAACACAGCGGTACAGCCGGCGCTTCAGGAATATTTTCTGCACCATACACAAACACAAATACACTATGAGGTATTTCCACTCAAATGTCCAAACCACCTTGCTCCAGGAAATTCTACCAGCGATAGGGAGATGACAAAGTATCTTTCCACCTCTCAGTCTTTCCAGATCATAAAATTTCTGACACAGTGTGTCATGTACCATTATTTCTGCCCTGCAAAGCACTCTGGTGTGTTAGATGCAACCTTTTTCTTAATTCAGAAAACAACAACAACAACCCCACATTTAATGAATAAAAAGAATGCTCAATAGCATGTAAACAAAGAATGAGAAAAACGTCATACCATATAGTGATCTATTTCACTGGAGTCTACGATGATTGTGTAACACTTTGACACAAAGCTGCACATGGTTAGAGTACAACTGCATTTGACTAATGGTCTTAACACAGAAAACAAACAGACCTTTACAATTGATGAACTGCACTTGACTAATGGTCTTAACACAGAAAACAAACAGACCTTTACAACTGATGAACTGCATTTGACTAATGATCTTAACACAGAAAACAAACAGACCTTTACAACTGATGAACTGCATTTGACTAAAGGTCTTAACACAGAAAACAAACAGACCTTTACAACTGATGGACTGCACTTGACTAATGGTCTTAACACAGAAAACAAACAGACCTTTACAATTGATTAACTGCTCTTGACTAATGGTCTTAACACAGAAAACAAACAGACCTTTACAACTGATGAACTGCATTTGACTAATGATCTTAACACAGAAAACAGACAGACCTTTACAACTGATGAACTGCATTTGACTAATGGTCTTAAACACAGGAAACAATCAGACCTTTACAACTGATGGACTGCATTTGACTAATGGTCTTAACACAGAAAACAATCAGACCTTTACAACTGATGGACTGCATTTGACTAATGGTCTTAACACAGAAAACAATCAGACCTTTACAACTGATGGACTGCATTTGACTAATGGTCTTAACACAGAAAACAATCAGACCTTTACTACTGATGGGCTGCATTTGACTAATGGTCTTAACACAGAAAACAAACAGACCTTTACAACTGATGGACTGCATTTGACTAATGGTCTTAACACAGAAAACAATCAGACCTTTACAACTGATGGACTGCATTTGACTAATGGTCTTAACACAGAAAACAAACAGACCTTTACAACTGATGGACTGCATTTGACTAATGGTCTTAACACAAAACAATCAGACCTTTACAACTGATGGACTGCATTTGACTAATGGTCTTAACACAGAAAACAATCAGACCTTTACAACTGATGGACTGCATTTGACTAATGGTCTTAACACAGAAAACAATCAGACCTTTACAATTGATGGACTCAGAAGTTTTGTCAAGCAGTGACAGGAGCAGTATCAGCAGAAACAACGACCATTTTGGAAATGTAACACCTGACAAATTTACTTTGGTAATCTATTGTGCCTTTACTATAGAAACTTATTCACTTTCATAACAAAACTTTGGAGAATGACATCAACGAAACTGACTTGCTCAAGACGAAAACCTCTGTTAGTCTCTGAGTTTCAAAGCTGGTGATGGTGCAGCCAATTACAGACTATGAAAAGCAGTCAACATGAGCACTGACAACACCTGCCACTGCCTGACTTAAAACTGGTTGTCCAAACCGCTGACAACATCCACCTCTGTATAATGACAAAGCGTTGTCTCATGCGCTGACACCGTTTGGTTCCGCATAACAACAGAAAGTTGTACCACATACTAACATACCTGATTCTGCCTGACAACATACTAACACCACCTGGCTCTGCTTGACAACAAAGGGTTGTAACACATACTAACACCATCTGGCTCTGCCTGACAACAAAGGGTTGTCCCACATACTAACATACCTGGTTCTGCTTGGCAACAAAGGGTTGTCCAACACTCTAACACCACCTGGCTCTGCTTGACACAAAAGGGTTGTCCCACATATTAACACTGCCTGGCTCTGCCTGACAACAAAGGGTTGTCCCACATACTAACACCACCTGGCTCTGCTTGACAACAAAGGGTTGTCCCACATATTAACACTCCCTGGCTCTGCTTGACGACCAAGGGTCGCCTCTGCATGACAATAAAGGGTTGTGCCATGCACTGATATCACCTGGTTCTGCATGACAACAGAGGGTTGTCCGATGTGAAGACAGATATTAATTCAGACAAAGCACTGATATCTTTTGCTTTTGCACATCAACAAAAGGTTGTCCAATATGAGCCAAGATGTAAATCAAGACAATGTACTAACATCACCTGGCTCAGCACAGCAACAAAGGATTGTCTCCCATAATGTAAGATGTAAATCGAGATAATGAAAATAGTGTTTCTCCCAACCTTGTCGGTCAAAACCATGCCTGAAGCCTGGCCTGCCGTTGACAAGATGACTCCAACACGAGAAAGAACTTTGGAGAACATGTACAGAATATGGCGTAACTCAGGATTTTAGTACAACTTCAGAACAGTACAACTTCAGAAGATGTGGAACAGCTTTAGAGGGATATGGCACAGCTTTTAGAGGATGTGTACAACTGCAGAGGATGTAGCCTGGCTTACAAGACTATGGCATGCTTCTAGAAGATACAGTACAACTTAGGACAGCATGGTAGAATTTTAGATGAGGTACAGCTTTAGAGGATGTGGTATACCTTTTTGGAAAAAGTACAGTTTTTGAGGAAGTGGCACCCCTGTAGATGATACAGTACACCTTTAGGTGTACTAAGCCATGAACACATGCACAAAACCAACATAGACTGTAAACACAGAATGTAAAACACAAAACCAAACAAACAAAAAAACATACAATTCATGGACCACAAAAGAGATGTAAAAAGAAAGGGAGGAATGTACAGAACAAAATGGCTTAGTGAAATACAAAACAAGGACTACACAGGCCACAAACACTGCAGTGAAATACAAAACAAGAAATACTCACTGACAAAATGCCGGCAAAAATGATGATGGAACCACGAAGCATTTGCCACACCGATGCGTCCACATACACCAGTCCTATGCCTGAAACACACCAAAGGAAATAACATGAATCAGCCTGTACCAGTTCTATGCGAACACATCAAGTACTGCTATGTGACATCATACTGGTCATGCGCCTCCACGTACAGGTTATCTACTTGCTCACCGACAACAGCTACACCCAATGACACGGATCAAAGAACCATCAACCAACCACTATTACTGAACTCATAGCAATCATAGCAATGGATCAAAGAACCATCAACCAACCACTATTACTGAACTCATAGCAATCATAGCAACCCTTAACCAATCCCAGTGACTTGAACTCACAGCAATCATAGCGACTGCTAACCAATGGCAATGATTGAAATCCCATTGACTGTTACAACTCTCAGGCAATCAGTCTCACAGAAATCACACTGTTCATAACAACAGCCCGCTAATCAAAGCCACTGAAATCAAACAGTTTTAAGGCTTCTTTTTCAAGTTTATCAGATAGCTTGTGAAGCCTGAAACCACACTGATTTGTATACAAAGTATTGTATATATTGCATTATCTTGTACTGTACTGTACTGTACTGTACTGTACTGTACTGTACTGTACTGTTCTCCAAACACAGCAGTTAATATGTTCTGGCATCTCTCCCCACAGCAGTATTACCATGGCACAAAACCACAGTTTTCTTCTGTCTGTGTGTTTCCGTTTATCGACACATATATGTAAATCTCTTGAGTGAATGTGTATGTGTGCATGTCTAAATGCGTATGAATTTTGTTTACCACTATCTCAGCGTGTCTTTGTGCCTATCTGTGAGTTTAAAGTTGTTTACACACACACACACACACACACACACACACACACACACACATAGAAAGACACACACACACACGCACACAGACACACACACACACACACAGACACACACACAGACACACACACACACACACACACACACACAGAGCAGTAGTCACAAAGATTCCAATGACAAGCCTCTAGTTGTTTGCTGCGATGTAATGTGTTTTTCTATTCAATGCCCTTGATGAGGAGGAGAAGGGTGAAAAATTGTGGGTGTGGCAGAGGGGGAGGACAGGTGTTCAAAAACCAATCTCACCAGCCACTGAGGTCCCCAGTAAATCACAGACTGTAGGTACCAAGAAGATCCACTGGAACACCCTGCAATCAACACCATACATGACATGAACCAAATGAATCCACTGGAACACCCTGCAATCAACACCATACATGACATGAATCAAATAGATCCACTGGAACACCCTGCAATCAACACCATACATGACATGAACCAAATAGGTCCACTGGAACACACTGCAATCAACACCATACATGACATGAACCAAATAGGTCCACTGGAACACACTGCAATCAACAACACACATGACATGAACCAAGATCCACTGGAACACTCTGTAATCAACGCAATACATAACATGAACTAAACAGAACCACTGGAACACTCTGCAAACAACACCAAACATGACACGAACCAAAAAGATCCACTGAAACACTCTGCAATCAACATCCAACATGATATGAACCATATAAATCCACTGGAACACCCTGCTATCAATATCCAGCATGACATGAACCAAACAGATCCACTGGAACACTCTGCAATCAATATCCAACATGACATGAACCAAACAGATCCACTGGAACACTCTGCAATCAATATCCAACATGACATGAACCAAACAGATCCACTGGAACACCCTGCAATAAATATCCAACATGACATGAACCAAACAGATCCACTGGAGCACTCTGCAATCAATATCCAACTTGACATGAACCAAATAGATCTACTGGAACACCCTGCAATCAACATACAACATGGCATCAAGCAATAAGATCCACTGGAACACCCTGAAACAAACACCCAACATGACATGAGTCAGGGGCCCACACACTTCCAGTCATGGCGAAGACAGATCTGTCAGGAACCTTCCAAGGACTGATCAGGGCACCCTGCCACCCTGAAACAAACATCAGCATGACATGACATGAACCAAGAAGACCCACTAGAACACCCTGAAACAAGCATCAAGCATGACATGAACCAAGAAGACCCACTGGAACACCCTGAAACAAACATCAGGCATGACATGAACCAAGGAGACCCATTGGAACACCCTGAAACAAACACCAAGCATGACATGAACCAAGAAGACCCACTGGAACACCCTGAAACAAACATCAGGCATGACATGAACCAAGAAGACCCACTGGAACACCCTGAAACAAAGACCAAGCATGGCATGAACCAAGGAGACCCACTGGAACACCCTGAACCAAGAAGACCCATTGGAACACCCTGAAACAAACAGCAAACATGGCATGAATCAGGGGCCCCAAGGACTGATCAGGACGCGGTACCACCTCTGTGTTCTGATCAATTTGAGTGAATCTCAAATAAATGTAAGTGAGCCACCCAGAGAAACATGGACAAACGAGTCACAACACAAACATGACAAGTTTGACCTCGTAGGTCTTCTTCAGGTAAGATACAAACAAATAGGACAACGAAAATTCATTTAACTTTGATTGCATCAGAGTTCAGTGCAAGGAAGGCGTTGAATGAGCCTTGTGCTGAACTCTGAAGCGATCAAAGCTAAGTGAATTTTTGTTGTCCTATTTGTTTGTACCTTGCCTGAAGAAGACCTAAGAGGTCAAAACGCGTCATATTTTGTCTTGTGACTCATTTGTACATGTTTCTATGGGCGGTTCGATAGCATTTAATTGAGATTTGTATAGATTTCCGCCTGCAGTCATCTCACTTTACAACTAGATCAATTTGAGTGAAACAAGCATCAGGACCCTTCCCAAGACATCCCTCATGATGTCCACGGTAACTGCCTTCAACTATAAGAGCTGTTTTTCTCATCTTCAGACAAACTATCCACCTAAATCAGTCCCTTCAGTTACCTTCTTACAAAATCAAGGGTAACTCTCATCAAAAATATCACTGTCACTATTGTCACCAACACTGATGATCAATATCTATTGGCAAAGCAAGTAGAGTGATAAACTCCCTGCTCTCACTATCATTGTGACAGAGATCAACTCCAAATCAATCTGAGCATACTTTTGGTTTTGTCTCAAGTTTGTGTTTAGAATTATCAGGAGAAACAGCCTACAGGTGATCTTGACATACCTGGGATGTTCAGGTGGTGTCTGAGGCTCTCGTCCCAGCTGAGCAGCCCACTTCATCTGCACACCACATAAACCAGCCATCTGCATGCCTGTTCATGATCAGCCATCTGACAAGTTTTGACAAGCTTTGTCCAGTTATCCAAAACTGAAACATGCTAACTGCACCGACAGCACAAGAAATGTACACAGACACAACCATAACTGATTCCAGATTGACTTAAGCTTTTCTTTTTTTTTTATTTTGAACAGTGTCATACAGGAAACACTTATGAAAAGAACCCAATAAAGAACTTCACAACATTTGCCCTTGGGTAAGCCATGCATAATAATCAAAAGAGAACCCAATAAAGAACTTCACAACATTTGCCCTTGGGTAAGCCAGGTATAATAATCAAAAGAGAACCAAATAAAGAACTTCACAACATTTGCCTTTGGGCAGTACAGGTAATAATCAAAAGAGCAGGAACATGGTGAGTTGGGGGAAGAACTTCAAGAAGATAATGTGAGGAGAAAGAAACATGATCAAGTAAAAATATGGGTTAGGATTCCCCATCTTAACTGGCTAGATGGTCATGTGGGGGTTAGCTTAAAGATGGTCATGCGGGGGTTAGCTTAAGATGGTCATGTGGGGGTAGCTTAAAGATGGTCATGCGGAGGTTAGCTTAAGATGGTCATGTGGGGGTTAGCATAAAGATGGTCATGCTGGGGGTTAGCTTAAAGATGGTCATGCGGGGGTTAGCGTAAGATGGTCATGCGGGGGTTAGCTTAAGATGGTCATGTGGGGGTTAGCTTAAGATGGTCATGTGGGGGTTAGCGTAAGATGGTCATGCGGGGGTTAGCGTAAGATGGTCATGCGGGGGTTAGCGTAAGATGGTCATGCGGGGGTTAGCTTAAGATGGTCATGTGGGGGTTAGCGTAAGATGGTCATGCGGGGGTTAGCGTAAAGATGGTCATTTGGGGGTTAGCTTAAGATGGTCATGTGGGGGTTAGCTTATGTCACAAAAGTAAGAAAGGGACACAACATGTTGAACACTAGTAAAACATGGACAGGGAGGGCAGAGAGAAAACTGGACTGGATTGTCTGGACTTGTTTAGCTTTCGGTACTAGAAAGAAAAGAGTAGATGAGGCTGCATGCTGTAGACAGGCAGTGCGACACAGTAACTCTACATCTTCAGAATAGCATTGACCATGGGAGGACAGCCAAACAGAATTAACAGACTGCCATCTATCTGAAACCAGAACTCAGGTGCCAGAACTGACCTCTTTGATGAATTGTTTCCTTTCTTTGCGTCGTGCCAAAAACAGACCCAACAGACAGGAACTCTCTCCTGGAAACAGAACACCCATACAGTTCTGTCAGCAGGAAAACAGCACACACAGACACACAGTCCGAAACAGACACAAGACACCCATACAGTTCTGTCACCTGGAAACAGGACACACAGTCCGAAACAGACATAGGACACCCACACAGCTCTGTCACCTGGAAACAGGACACACAGACATACAGTCCTAAACAGACACACAACACCCATACAGTTCTGTCACCTGGAAACAGGACACATACATACAGCCCTAAACAGACACAGGACACCCATACAGTTCTGTCAGCAGGAATCAGCACATACAGACATACAGTCCTAAACAGACACAGGACACCCATACAGTTCTGTCAGCAGGAAACAGCACATACAGACATACAGTCCTAAACAGACACAGGACACCCATACAGTTCTGTCAGCAGGAAACAGCACATACAGACATACAGTCCTAAACAGACACAGGACACCCATACAGTTCTGTCAGCAGGAAACAGCACATACAGACATACAGTCCTAAACAGACACAGGACACCCATACAGTTCTGTCAGCAGGAAACAGCACATACAGACATACAGTCCTAAACAGACACAGGACACCCATACAGTTCTGTCAGCAGGAAACAGCACATACAGACATACAGTCCTAAACAGACACAGGACACCCATACAGTTCTGTCAGCAGGAAACAGCACATACAGACATACAGTCCTAAACAGACACAGGACACCCATACAGTTCTGTCAGCAGCAAGCAGGACTCACAGTTAGAAACAACCCTAAACAAAGGAACACACACAATCATTTGACAATCAATGCTTCTTACAAACTACTGACATGCAATCATGTGAAAATAATGCATCCTACAAAAAAATGGCACACAAAGTGACAATTAAGTAATCCAGTAAAGCAGTGATTGTAATCATGTGACAAACAATATATGTGACATACAAACCACAGACACAAATCTTATGACAATAAAAGCATCATATAAAAACGACACACATCACTGACACAAAATCTTATGACAATCGAAGTATCATACAAAAACAACACACACCACTGACACAAAATCTTATGACAATCAAAGCATCATACAAAAATGACACACACCACTGACACACAATCTTATGACAATCAAAGCATCATACAAAAATGACACACACCACTGACACACAATCTTATGACAATCAAAGCATCATACAAAAACGACACACACAACTGAAAAATCTTATGACAATCAAAGCATCATACAAAAACGACACACACAGTGCAATTCATTCCATAAAGCAGTGACATGAACACAGTTATAAAGCCATCACTTCTGCTGTAAACCACACACAGTTATAGAACCATCACTTCATGCTGCAATCCACACAGTTATATACCCATCACTTCTGCTGTAAACCACACAGTTATATAGAACCATCACTTCTGCTGTAAACCACATAATTATATACCCATCATTCATGCTATAAACCACACAGTTATATACCCATCACTTCACGCTTTAAACCTCACAGTTATATACACATCACTTCTGCTGTAAACACACAGTTAGTTATATACTCATCACTTCATGCTGTAAACCTCACAGTTATATATACTCATCACTTCTGCTGTAAACCTCACAGTTATATACCCATCACTTCTGCTGTAAACCTCACAGTTATATATACCCATCACTTCTGCTGTAAACCACACAGTTATATACCCATCACTTCTGCTGTAAACCACACAGTTATATACCCATCACTTCTGCTGTAAACCACACAGTTATTATATACCCATCACTTCTGCTGTAAACCACACAGTTATATACCCATCACTTCATGCTGTAAACCACACAGTTAAATATACCCATCACTTCTGCTGTAAACCACACAGTTATATACCCATCACTTCATGCTGTAAACCTCACAGTTATTTACCCATCACTTCTGCTGTAAACCACACAGTTATAGAACCATCACTTCATGCTGTAAACCACACAGTTATATAGCCATCACTTCTGCTGTAAACCACACAGCTATATACCCATCACTTCATGCTGTAAACCACACATCTATGTACCCATTACTCCATGCTGAAAAACACACAGTTATATAACCATCACTTCATGCTGTAAACCACACATTTACATACTCATCACTTCATGCTGTAAACCACACATTTACATACTCATCACTTCATGCTGTAAACCACACAGTTATATACCCATTACTCCATACTGTAAACCACACAGTTATATAACCATCACTTCATGCTGTAAACCACACATTTACATACTCATCACTTCATGCTGTAAATCTATCAACATTGGGCCCACTGCCCCCACCCCCCCCCCCCCCTCCACCTATAAGCCTGTTTACCTATGAACATGATCCAGGTCTGGAACCAGGGGTGGTCAAAGCTGTGCACAGTGGCTGTGTTGTTGGCCGTGGAGTTGGGGTACCCCTTCACACTGCACACACACAGGCGCATACCTGAAGGCAAGGGAACACGCACATCCACCAAGTCACATGCACATGGGCACATTTGTGCGCAATGTACACGCATGCACACACACGCACGAACTCACACGCACACAAATATATGCACGCACACACGCGCGCACGCGCCCACACACACACACACACACACACACACACACACATACACACACACACACACACCTGAAGGCATGTGAACACACACATCTACACAGCCACCCTGTATGTGTAGTCAGTGTCACAGTGTGATTCTGCCCATCAGTACTGATGTACAATGACAGTGAGTGACACCCAATGGACTGTGACACTGTGACCACAGCTTCAGGCTGCCTGTCAGTATTGATGAACAATGACAGTGAGTGACACCCAATGGACTGTGACACTGTGACCACAGCTTCAGGCTGCCTGTCAGTATTGATGAACAATGACAGTGAGTGACACCCAATGGACTGTGACACTGTGACCACAGCTTCAGGCTGCCTGTCAGTATTGATGAACAATGACAGTGAGTGACACCCAATGGACTGTGACACTGAGACAACAGCTTCAGGCTGCCTGTCATCAGTATAATGACAATGAGTGACACCCAATTGACTGTGACACTGAGACCACAGCTTCAGGCTGCGAGTTAGCACTGATGTACAATGACAGTCAGTGACATCCAATGGACTGTGACACTGTGACCACAGCTTCAGGCTGCGAGTCAGCACTGATGTACAATGACAGTCAGTGACACCCAATGACTGTGACACTGAGACTACAGCTTCAGGCTGCGAGTTAGCACTAATGTACAATGACAGTGAGTGACATCCAATGGACTGTGACACTGTGACCACAGCTTCAGGCTGTTAGTGCTCCTACATCACTGATGGGGGAAAAAAAAAGACAAGAAAAATGGTGCATGATCCCTTTGGCCAGACATACCCATCAGATGCAGATCAACCAGCCAGTGGCCAACTAACACACCACTGTGACAGGTCACTGTATCAACTGGCCATCAGTCAGCCAGTGGCCAACTAACACACCACTGTGACAGGTCACTGTATCAACTGGCCATCAGTCAGCCAGTGGCCAACTAACACACCACTGTGACAGGTCACTGTATCAACTGGCCATCAGTCAAAATAACACACCACTGTGACAGATCACTGTATCAACCACTGTGACAGGTCACTGTATCAACCACTGTGACATGTCACTGTATCAACCACTGTGACAGGTCACTGTATCAACCACTGTGACATGTCACTGTATCAACCACTGTGACAGGTCACTGTATCAACCACTGTGACAGGTCACTGTATCAACCACTGTGACAGGTCACTGTATCAACCACTGTGACAGGTCACTGTATCAACCACTGTGACAGGTCACTGTATCAACCACTGTGATAGGTCACTGTATTAACTGGCCATCAGTCAGCCAGTGGCCAGCTAACACACCACTGTGACAGGTCACTGTATTAACCACTGTGACAGATCACAGTATTAACTGGCATCAGTCAAACTAACGCACCACTGTGACAGGTCTCTGTATCAACTGGTCATCAGACACGTTGTAGTTACAAAATGGGACACCTCTTGATTGGAAGTACATTGCATCATCTGTTTTGATTGCCTTTTGCAAGTTCTATTCACCAATGAGCGTTCACCTTACTCGTTAACGAACAGTTGCTGATCGTTTCAGCCTAGCTCTGGAAAAGAACAAGCAACCTTGATTCAAACTGAATAGATGTTTTCAAACATTAGTGGCAACATTAAAGCCACTACATAGGTATTTTTAAGCTTTTACTTTCACAGTTCTAGTTATTTCAATTATGGAACGCTCTATCGTGTGCTAAACATCTTGACTGACACAGCTTTAAGCTATGACATCAGTTGGCAAACATTAAGTAAATGGGCCCTGAACTCCTTCAAACTTGTTATTGCAAATCAATTAATCTTCATTACTCCCCTATCCCCCTCTGCTTTCCCTCCCTCCTCCCCCTTTGGCTCTCCAGGAAATATTCTGTTTGATACTACCTTCAGCTTCACTGTCATGGTAAAAGGGCATTATCATGATTGAATGCCATCCCTTTGGTCTGTTCGTTTTTTTCTGCACTGCAAACATACAGAGAGAAATGAACCATTTCAATATGAACTAAAGAGATAGTGCTCAATCCTGATAAGACCAGCAAATGGTAAAGATAAGGCCAGTGAAAACCAACTGTTCCTAACAAGAACCTGGATTGGAAGTCATCCCTGGTAAACTGGGCCACTCATTTCAATATTGTAAGTTTGCCATCCACGTTCTATGAATCGGGAAAATGCTGCAGCTGATCCCTCGGTGCTGCAGAGCCAACTGGTGCTGCATGCTAAAATTCATGACTGATTTACACCTGGTCCTACTGAGTGAGAACATTGGTATCTCAACTGAAGAACTGTAGAACAAGTTGAAGAACACCTTAGCAAAAGCTGTCACTCTTCACATTCTTCACAGAGCTCGTCTACAGATCAGCAAGCTTGGGCCTCACCACAGCATGGGTGATTGGAGGATGAATCAACAAAGTTCCAGCACCTGATTCAACACCTTATCAGCTGTTCCATATATCAATCAGACTGTTGCTAAGGACCCTGAGTCAGCAGTCTCCTCACCTCAACTGTTTCTGTCCGGACCTCCATACAGCACTGAGATCATCCAGTGTTAACATCTCCCCCCTGATTCAGTTTCAGTTTCATCAAGAAGGCATCACTGTGTGTGGACTAGTCCATATAGGCTCCACCATATCCGCTAAGTTTTGAGACTGCACTGCGCATGAGCTTTTAAAGCTGATGGATAAATGAATTAGTAACTAAGATCAGAGAATTTAAAAAGAGGGTCTCATGGCTAAAACTTAGCAGATGTCTGACCTTAGAATTAGCCCAATGCGCTGGTCAGACCTTAAATGCCTAACATTGGTTGTGCCTTTTTTATCATTGTATGTGTGTGTAGTGAATGTACACATGTGTGTGTGTGGATGTGTGTGCACGGCACATGTGTGTGTGTGTGATGTGTGTGCATGAGAGTGTATGTGTGAGTGTGTATGTGCATGTGTGTGTGTGTGTGTGTGTGTGTGTGTGTGTGTGTGTGTGTGTGTGTGTGTGTGTGTGTGTGTGTGTGTGTGACAAGTCTCCTCCCTCTCATTGCCCTGAGTGACAGCCCGTCTCAAGGGAATATTCTCAATACACAGTTTACTGTTTAAAATAGGGACACTGAGCACTTCCCCTTCACTTTACCTGAAGACCAGCTGTAGATCAGAACTAAGTAGCAAGACAGATGCCAGAAGTTAATCAAGAGAGAGGGCTTGGTAATCTCCCTGAAAAAACCCAGTCTGAGTTACTGATTCTTCCCAGAAAATGTAAGTTGAAACTATGTTTTACATTTCAAATCTATGCATTGATTATTTGTATGCCATGTGGTCTAGCAGTGTAACTTTGTGCTAATACTTGGCGACATTTATCAAAATGATGAATGATTGTTCTGTGTAGTAATTTGCTTGCCACCATGTGGTAGAAGCTATCACCATGTGGTTATGATTCTTTGTTAAGATCTAACTACTTTTCTTTGTGTTCAACTTGACTTTTGCCAGTATAAGAGTATTCCATTCTATCTGTTAAGATAATTCTGAATGATAAATCTAGATCAGAAAAACTGTATGCCTGCACCATGTGAAAACTACTAAGTTAATTTATAAGTGATCGTTGGAATGATTTGTAGTGTATGACTGTAAGTCTACACCACATGTGTACTTTGGTTAAGTGTATTCCAAGTTTATGTGATTTAAAATTCATAAGAAACATTGAACAGTTATTTGACTGGAACTGTTAGAATTGTATTATTGTCTCCTACCCTTTTGTAAGCTTAACTCAATCTTTAAACAAAAGTGGAGATTGATAATTATATAGTAGAAACTCTACAACAGAACAAACATTTGCTGGCAGAATTCTCACACCTCTTCTGAAAGATAGAGGGTCAATGTGTGAACTCGACAAGTCAGACTCAGCTACTTATCTACAGACCAGGTTCTCTTAATTGCAGAGCTGGGACCATGGTTACACTACAAACTGTGGCTAAACATAACTGTGGCTACCCCATAAACCAGGGCTACGCCATACCCTGTGGCTATGACATAAATCATGGTTACACTACAAACATTGGGCAAGACAGGTTGTGAAAACACACCACAGCCCAGCACTACAGCAACAGGTCTACACAACAGGATCAGTCACCAGGCACAAGAGGGAGATCAGCTAAACTCTCAGACTTAGATAAGTCAAAATTATACCAGCTGGACTTCAAGTCAACCAGTTCATTCAGAACTTTCCCTCTCTTAATGATGAAACAGTGAGAACATGTCTATGATTAGTACTTTGGCTACTGCACTGGGTGTACGCAAGCATGGTGGATGTGTAAAGAAGTATGCATTCAGATTAACATTGACATGCCCACTGTATTCGACTTAAATTCAGCCTATAGAACATATATATACATTTACCAGTGCATAAGCAAACTTTTAAAGTTGATGTGTGAAACTGAACTTAACTTGTATCAGTTCTCTGTTGTACAATCAGTGTTAAATGTTTGAACTTCTCTCTTTAATTCTGTCTCTCAGAGCTATAAGTACTTTTGAATGTACAAGCCTAAGGAAATTTATCTCAGAGCATTTATCATTTATCTCCACTACTGAGTATTTGAACAGTCCTGGGAACAAATATACATTTTTTTCGATGACTGGTACCAGAAAGTTGCTCCTTCCACCACTGGTTAATGAGAGGGGTGGCAGTGAAATATTGATATAATTCTCATAGAGAAAATATTCCTAGTCCTTCTCCTAGAGGACCCATCGACCACTCCCAACTCTTGTCACACTGGAGTTGGCCTTTAAAAAAAAAAATTTGGCATAAAAAATCTTCACTATGTCACATTTTTTCTTTTCTGTCAAGGTTTTTGGATACACAACCCATGAAGCAGCAAACTGTTAATCAATGAGTTGATTGTAGCTGTCCATTGAATACAGTCAACCCATGACGCAGCACAGTCTTAATCAATGAGTTGATTGCAGAGCTCTGTCTATTGAATACAGTCAACCCATAAAGCAGCAGGGTGTTAATCAATGAGTTGATTGCAGAGCTCTGTCTATTGAATACAGTCAACCCATAAAGCAGCAGAGTGTTAATCAATGAGCTGATTGCAGAGCTCTGTCTATTGAATACAGTCAACCCATAAAACAGCAGAGTGTTAATCAATGAGTTGATTGCTGAGCTCTGTCTATTGAATACAGTCAACCCATAAAGCAGCAGAGTGTTAATCAATGAGCTGATTGCAGAGCTCTGTCTAGATTGAATACAGTCAACTCATGAAGCAGCAGAGTGTTAATCAATGAGTTGATTGCGGCCATCTATTGAATGCAGTCACTGAAAGATTTGAAATTTGTTGCCCCCTTTCCCCTCCATCATACTCCAACCCCAACTCTCCCACCCCCACCCTCATCGAATCTTCTGTTATACAGTTTACTGAAACACACTTTCAGTTTCAGTTTCGCACTAGGATGATGAGGTGAGTAACCCCAGTCCTGATATCATTTCCTCCCCATCCCTCCTTCCCCACTCTCCTGAAGTGGATTCCTTGCAACTTGACCCACAAACTGCCAGTGTGACCTCTCATTTTGACCCACAAACTGCCAGTCTGACATCTCATTTTCATGATCAAACGGGCATCTGATCCCTGGTAGTGGTATCTTCAACAATCTGAAGCTCAAGAGATAGGGATGAGAAGAACAAATCAGATCCATCTTCAGCCCCAATGCTTGCTCTTCTGATCCCTCCCAGACCTTACTTACTGGTACAAACCATGATGTCTACATCACTTACTCGCAGTCATTCTGAGCCTTTTTGCTGAGAGTGTTGATGCTGCCAGTAACAAGCATCCCAATCATCAGCACAACTTGCAAGCACGTCAACGCCATTTTGTCTGGTCATGTGACTTAGATATGAAAACACATGATCTGCAACTGCCGAGGCTGTCCAAAAAATACGTTTTTGTGACTTTTCATTTATGTATGATAATATGAGACATAATTTATACTGGGTCTAATTCCATTTTTTTTCTGTACATAAAGATATGATAGGGTGTTCAGGTTTAAGCGAGAGAGAGCGCGCGAAAGAAAGAATAGGAGATTAAGGAGGAAGTGATGGGAGGGGAGGAGAGTTGAGGCTAGGTTACAAGGGAAACAATGCTCAGATAGGCCTAGCAATCGCGGAGTTGTCGGTGATGTTATGGCGAGGGAAAACACCCAAAATAGACGACTGAAATCCGGCTCTTTCGACTTGGGTCACAGCTGTTCCGAAAGTTTTCAGTGTCAGGTTAACACTATGAGACCCACTGGACTGTGTATGGCGAGAAAACACCTCAAGTTTATAAAGGTAAGTTTCAGTTGTTTCCTTTGAAACACGATTTGTTAGACTATCGTGACTGCAGAGTGACACAGCAGAGCGAGATGTCAAATTTTATAAACATTAAGTGGAAATCCAACACCAAAACGTTGACGCCGTAGGACCCCAAGTTATTACATCCAGATTTCCCGAATCAGTGCTGTTGTAAGGTATGGACTCTCTGGCTGTGCTATAGTTTAAAGCCCTGCATAGTGTAGTCTCACGATTCACTCATTATAACAATATCACATGGCACATAGGCAGAAGCGGTGATTGATAGGGTGCAAAGTACAGAGGATTTAAAACTGTTCACACAGATTAAGACCATGTACGCCATGGAGGTCTGCCGCAGAAATTATCGTTAACTCCTTCTTCCCCCGCATCACCAAGGAGTTCAATAAGCTCCCACCTGAGGCAGTTCAATCAGCCTCGGTGGTAGACTTCCAGTCCTACCTCTGATCCCCCCCCCCCCCCCCCCCCCCCCCCACCCCCCCATCTCCCCACCCCCATCTCCCCCACCCAACCCCTCCCACCCCATGCCTAGAGTACAAACCCTCCCCCACACTCCAAAGTAGGGCCTACCAAGTATGGTTAGAGGTCTGAAATAGTGGCTGTCCACTGTCCATGCAGTTTGGTAGTGAGCACTGACTGCATAAACTGACCCACAACTCTCACAGCAAACCGGAACCGCTTTGTAGATGCCAGAATCTTCAGCTTGATGAAGGCGGACAGATAACAAAGAAGAAAGAAAGAAAGACCTGAATACCAAATTTTACCCACTATGACAGGAAGAAGTATTAGAGGTTTCTTGTACAAAACTTCAAGCCTTTGAAATGTATTGATGACTTGAGGCAGGCAAAGAAAGAGCTGGTCGGGGAATGTGATAGAATGCACAAACCTCAGGCTGTCAGAACTCCTGTGAGAAGCAGAGCACAGGCCGCGATGGAGGCTTGGAAATGAGATGAGATCAGATGATGACTTGAACATATACATGAGTTATACAACTTATGAAATTGTGATGAAACAGGAAAGATTGCAACAAAGTTTTTGTTTTTTAACTGTCTAGACTCACACAGGTC